>QANU01089988.1:45815-56395 GCA_003254905.1 Nissolia schottii
TGGGTGGGTGGGGGCTCGAGATAGTTGAGAGGAGGAGATGGGGTTGGATGGTAAAGGGTGGGATGGGGTGGGGGCTATTTGCAATGGTAAAGGAGTGCTGTGGGCTGTTTGCAAATTCTTTTTTTAAAATTTTAATTAAAAATGGGTCGGGTCAGGTGGTCTGGGTCATGGGTTGAGTTTTGGGTTATGCCATGTGGCATCCCACGTGGCGTGCCGTGTCAGAGCCTGAGACGTCCACGTCAGCGCAGTCAACTCCCATCCAGCTCCAGGGACTAAAATCAAACTTTTAAATTTCGCAGGGACTACAACTTTTATGTAGGGACTAAAATCAAACTTTTTAATATTACAGGGACTAAAAACTTAATTAACCCAAAGTAATTTAATATGAGAAAGTATAATGATCATAAATGAGCACCTTATTTTTCTCTTGTCACCTAAAAATCCTTATTTTTTACACTTGAAATTAGAAAGTCAAAAAAGAAAATACATCTATATCCCTTCATTCACTTGTTAACAATCATAGTGACACATTTTAATCTATTCATTGCCTTGCTTTTTTCTTCCATATCATTGTTAACTATTCCCTTTTACATTTCATAAAACTATCAAACATTTCCGTAATTTTTTCAGCTGATGTTAATTGAATGGGAACCCTCTTTACGAGGGGTTGTTTTCTTTGTTGTATTCGGTCTTTGGCCCATTTGATTCATTATAAGAAAAAGAAAAAAAAAGCATATTAAAATGAGATGTGAATTTTTTTTAGAAATTTTGATAAAATTAGTTAAAATGATTTGTCATGATTATGTTAATATTTTAAAGTTTATGTAGCATGCTAGTTAAAGTAAAATCTGTATATAAATGTTCCTATCGGCTACTAATGTCATCACTCCAACCACATAAACTATAAATATGTACGCAACAATAAGCATGTCATTAGTATTGAGGTTGTCATATGTCATATCTTTATACGGAGTAATGTTTAAATCTCATGATTCATTCTCCTACTATTAAATGAGGTAAAAAAAATAGATGCATTTAATATCTTAAAACTTTTAAAGTCATTCAAATTTACCTCATTTGATAGTCAAAAAATAATTTAGGAGGATGAATTAGGAGATTCAAACATTACTTTTTTATAGCGCACATGCATTATCTTATAACCAGCCAATAATCCCAACAAGTGAAACTCTTCGCCATTTTCTTTCAGAATCAATAATATCTATCGTCTCAGTTGAAAAAAAAAATTACCTTTATCATTTGACTCACATGCAACCTATAGATGAAAATCATTGCTAATTCACATATTGTACACCTAAAATTTTTTAAACTAGTTGAAGATTCCGCACATGAGGCTGTGATGTAGTGCTCAGAGAGAGATGAGAGAACGAGGGAGAGAAAGGAATTGTGTGTGTGTGGAGAGAGAGCATTTTCCCTATTCCCTTCCGTCACACTTTAAGTTGGGTGTATCAATGGGGCAAGACCCATTTATACATAGGACTAGGGAAGTGGCTTCTCATCATGTCAACAAATTAATAAACCAAACCACCCATTATAACAAGGTTCATAATAATACCCACTATAAGAAGTACTTAACAATAATAGACCTAATAACAATAACAATCATAATTAATTAAGCTAAAGCAACACGCTCTAATTATTTTGACATATATACTAACTTGAGTTCAACTAAAATTGTGATATGAATTTATGCTAGTCCACACAAAAAGTCTAACAATCTCCCACTTGGACAACATAAATCAAATTACTACAAAAACAATATCTCGAGTTAATTCACAAAATTTAGTCATTACAAGATGTCAAAACAAGCAAACACTCTCAACGAGTATTGATCCAATATAGAACAACTAGCACTCAACATGCAGAAGATCACACTGAAAGGAGTAGTGATATTATACATGAAAGATACTTTTTTTCCTGCGACCCAACAAAACAATAATAATATGTTGGTATATGGGAATGCACAACAAAAGTTCATTTAAAGGCAATTCCCAAACAAAATAGCCCAACATCCGTCCCAGATGCTACATGAGATATAAAAATCTCAACATAATAACAAAATGAGATCGTAGTCCAATATGTCTCAATTTTATGCCATTACATGAAATTGTGTCAATAGTTAAGCTATGCAGACTTACATGATATTCATAATTATACGAGATCACAAAAAATTTATAGAACCAACTTGGACCTTTTCACAACAATATTTAAGGACATAATACAATACAAAGTCTCCAACTCCCACTAAACAAAATTTCAATATATGGGAAATAACAATCTAATCAAAGAGACTTAACAATGTCCTTAATAAAGGTCTTGAAACAATTAAGCAATGACAAACCAGGGTATAGAAAATCATAAACCAAAATAATAATTTATTCACATTCAATTAATTGAACTAACTAGAGCATTTACTTCATTGCAATCCCGCCGAAGGATCCAAATCACAACATACAAGTCTCCTAATAATAATAATACCAATAAAATCAAAATTAATCAAAATATAATTATATTATTTTTGTTATTTACAAATGATTATGTCAAATAATGTCACGTGCGTCAATTACTTACTTATACTTGTCATTTTTATTTATTTATTTATTTGTTTTTGCATAAAAACATCTTAGAGTGGCTATGAGATTGCAGATAGCTCGCAGGGGAGGGGAAAAAGAACCTCCTACTACCTATGTAAAATCAAATCAATATAGGTAACACGACATGACTTTAGCAGAAAAAAAAAAACATTTTTGATTTATATTCATCAATTTTTCTAACAAATTATAACAGATTTTTTTTTTGTGATGGATGAATGAAATTGGATTTTTGTTTTGGCTGAAAAATATTACCTGAGAAGCTGACACATGTTAACCATTTGTCTTGTAATACGTGTTATTTATTCATCTATTCTTAAGAGAGATAATACCCACTGTAAGCAATGCTTAACATTAATAGGCCTAATAATAATAACAATCATAATTAATTGAGCTAAAACAACACACTTTAATTGTTTTGATATCTATGTTAATCTGAGTCCAACTAAAATTGTGATATGAATTTATGGTACTACATACAAAAATTCCTACAAGTCTCTTCTTCAATTTGCAGAATCTATAGGGGATGCTAGCGGTGAAAGAGAAATAACATCAAGAATAAAACGTACCAGAACATCACAAAGTTGAACTACACTTTCTTTAATTCTTTTCTTTCTCTTACAGGGAGAACAATCACAGTTGGAAAGTTTGTCTTATGCAATAGTAGTAGGACCCCAATTCACTAGTGTTTCATTTCTGGTAAGGGCAGAGATTCCTAAGATTAGATGGAGCTGGAATTGGCGTACTTATAATCAACAAGTAGCACAGTTTTGCACATGTTCTGTTCCATTGGTTTCAAATTTCTCAATACATGAAGAAAACACATTTAATTTTGAAGCCTCTTAATCAATATATAGATCGAACCAACAACCATGAAATGAAAATATAACACATGCATGGACCCGTCTTTGTTGAATAAAGTGACAAGACCCACATAATAATGAAAAGGGATACACTTTTATATCCTCTTCACTTGGCTCTGTCTGCTAGTTTATGTTAAAAGAAGAAGAGAATAAAGTATACCGCGCACACATGAACAAAGCTTTTAAAAACGTTTCAATATGTGGAGTTCTTCAGGACCAGGTAGGTTCTTCTTCGTACATGCTTCTTTTTTCCTCTCGTGGTGAAAATGACCCCTTTAAAAAAGGACTATCTATCTTTGTTGTACTTGCTTTGAAGAGGAAATTAATGTTAGAACTCTACATGATGAAACAAAAAACTTTTATCTTGAAAGTTATTTGTGCTTAAGTTAAAGCAATGATTCGGTCGTGATCATCTAGTGAATGAAAAGTAAGCTGAATTGAATTTGTTGGATTAATTCGGCCAACACTCTTAAGATTCAATGAGCTTAACACATCGGTCAATGACGCCTGTAATAAGTGTAGACCCTAATGTTAGATGTAGTTCTTGAAAAGTTATAAAGAAATAAAGTTGCACTCTTACTTACAATTATAACTTTTGACTTAATGGTAACCACTTGATTCACCAGAACTTGAGAGTGATTTTATGACAACAAGGAGGTTGGATTGTTAAATTGAAATCCGTTAATCCAATGGGTATGATATGTACATTTAATTTGACAGAAGAAGTAATGGGGCACGGTATGGTATTTAACTAGAAAAAGCAGCAGAACGTGGCTCATTTGAACCTTTTTTTCAACTGATTTGAAATGTTGGCTAGTGCGCTAGTTATAATTTCTCTCATTAAAGTCTTAGTTAGCCACCTATATAATTAAAGATCTTTTTTCCTTTTATCTGGTAGCAAGCATTTTTGAGGTACTCACGTGTTGGAATTCATATGAGAGGAGGGTCCAGTGCTTACATCAATTAGGAAAATGCTGAATGTGAATGAATCCGATGCTCACAGCTTTGGCCTCGTTTGTACCAAGAGAGAAAGAGACAGGCCTCCACTACACACACACACGTATATATATTTATATTGAGGCTATTGGTCAAGTACTAATTAATGGGATGGAATACCAATTGTAACTTTACATGATAAATTGCCTTTTGTAGGCTAAATTATATGAACTATATATATGAAAGAAGCCTGACAGAAGCTTTTGGTGGTTGGTTACTACTAGAGAGGTACAAGGAATAATGTAGAGTTTTTTCTCATGAGCTGCATGTATCTACTAAAGTGGTTCATGATGAAAGTGAACTAAAGTCTCTCCCCAAGTCAGCTTGCCCTAATGTCAACTTGCCAAATGATTGTTTTACAATTCCACTATTCAGTGATGATACCCTTCTCCAGTTTATAATTTTAAATGAATATTTTAGATTCAATCGATCTATATATAAATAAGTATATGATTACCATATATATCTTAATGATATGATTCAATTGCATTTGTTATCATTTCCATTTTGGCTTCAGAGAATCAAGCCATAAAGGTAGGGGAAAAGGATATATGCTTTTGGTTATGAGAAATGCGGGAAATGCTCAACTTAATTTTTGAAAGTGTAAGTTTAGGTAATTTTGATTGTTAAAATTAAAAATGTAATTTTTTAATCTCTAAACTTATAACTTGTAGGTCAAATTAATCTCACTACAAGAAAATTGGATATTACCGGCGGATTTTCAGTCGGTAAAATTCGGTTTTACCGTCGGTTTGGAACTTTTCCGGCGGACTTACCGTCGGACACGGGCCGACGATAAAGTGGTCGATGGAAACCAATTTAGCGTCAGTTGAAAAGAACTGACGGTAATTTCCGTCGGACAAAACAGACGGTAATCGGTACACTGCATAGCTTATCTGGGTCATATTACCGCCGGAAATAACAGACGGTAATAATAATAATATTTTATTCTACAATTACTGTCGGAAAATATCGACGCAAATCATTTAAAAATCTTTAACTTTACCGTCGGCTATAAGCAACGGTAAAGGTAATAATATTTTATTCATTAGTTTACGTCGGAACAGTTGCCGACGGAATAGTTTGATTTACCCACGCTAAATATTTGCTAATTACCGTTTGTTATAACCGACGGTAAGAGAATCATTTTATACCGTCGGTTATAACCGACGGTATATGAAAAACTAATGGTTTTTTTAAAATACATTTATTAGTGAATAATAATCGTTATTAGTGAATAATAATTTTATTTATTAAATAATATTATTAGGTAACTATTATTTATTAAATACATTTTATAATCAAATTATTATTAAATAATTAATAGTTAAATAATCGTATAAATAAATATATTTATTAAAATAATTATTATTTAATAAATAAAATTATTGCAATTTTAATTAGTAATAGAAATAAGTATAAAATAAGTTTAATTAATACTAAATAGTTGTAAATTAATTAATTTAAAATTTATTTATTTTTTCGGTTAAATTTTAGAGATTTCATAAAATTTTATATTAAAAGTTTTTTAATCAATTTAAAATTTCTGTGGTAAATTAAATAGTAAACAATTAATGTTCAATAATTTTAATCACGTACATAATCGTAAAAACAAATAATGTAAATTATTTTTTTTTAAATGACACCGTATATGGAAATTTATAGCTAATAAGTAAGTAGATATTTATTTGGTTAATAATATGTTAAATAATAAAAATTGACGAAGCTGTAATAATAGAAAATTTTACACACGATAAGGTGGTGACATAAAGTGACAAGTGACAATTAAACTGCTTATATTATGTGTGTATATATATATATATTCATGGCAGTTAAACTTAACAAATAATTGACATAATAATATACATCATTGTATGTTTAGATTCATTAAAAGAAATTTAAATTAGCAATTCATCAAAAATAATTACAAAGATTAGCTAGTCTGACGTTGAAAGATAAACATCATCATTAGTCTCATCAGAATTTAGTTCATCGTCAAATTCTTCTTCTTCTTCTTCTTCTTCTTCTTCTTCGTCGTCATCATTGCCGACATCACCAGTTGATTGTTGATAGAGATTAGAAAGTTGGAATATTTCTGGTTCGTCGTTTGTTGCTAACAATGTGCTCGTGTCTGTTGTGGGAACAACTCGAGTTGCGGGAATTGGACCTGGCACTTGATACGGTTGATCATTCGTTGATGCCTCCGTTGACTTCAATCCATCCATCTCAATGCGGCCACTCGGTTTGCTCTTGATCACAACTTTCCAGCTTGATTGAGTAGGTCCTGGATAGCTTGCGTAGTAAACTTGTTTCGCTCTTTCAGCACGATGAATGGATCATAACCATTGTACTGCCTTCCATGATTAATCTCAGTAACGTAGTAATCTGGATGAGTCCGTGTGCCATTTGGGGAAGGATCGTACCAATCACAATAGAAGAAAACAACGTGGTTAGATGGACCATTGTGTTTATATTCTAGTACAAGTATCTTTTGAAGCACTCCATAGAAATCAACGCTTGGTCCATCAGTATTAGAATATTCACCCTTGACACAAACTCCACTGTTGTCTGTATTTTGATTAGTTGACCATTTATGTGTGTGAAACTTGTATCCATTAANTAGCATTGATTGATCACTTTGATGATGTGTGCCCCGGACACTGGAAAGTTCCATTTTTTTTTTCTTTGAAAGAAAGGTGCTTTTTTTTTGTGTGCGTGTGTAATGAAAGGCAATGTAACATAAGTTTTACTACATGTACACTAAAAATCATACATTATATATATACTTGGTATTTATATATATAAAACTTGTGTTTTAACTCATGTAATGTTTATGCACTTAATTAAGTATAGCTGAAAGTATCATTTACAAATTTGTAATGTTTGTGCACTCGTGAGAATAAAGTTTGTGCATTATTAATGGTGTATGTATGAGTATATAAAATTGAGTGTACATGTAGCATTTTTGATGTAACATATAGGTAGGATTCTTAAAATGTGTCTGACCCATAGTCTGACTCATTTATCTGGTTAAATGGATGAATTTATATGTAAAAAGTGTGTTTGTGAAAATTTGAAAAAAAATAGTCCGGCTCGTGAAATTTTTTTTAAAATCAAAAATCAAAAACCAAATTGTTATTTTTAAAAATTAAGTTAATAAAATTACATGATAATTGATACATCACCTTCAAATTGAAGCCCAAATTGAAGTTTTAGATCTTCATCTTGAAGCCCAAATTGCAAACTAAATTGCTAAGTTGTTTCAGTTATAATTAAAATATTTTTTTAGATATTTTAAAACTTGTTGATCATCGAGCTGGTTTAGACTCTAGATGTTAATTAAATGCATTCTCTTGTTATCCCTTTTTTTCTATCAAAGTTTTGCAAATAACTTCTTAATTGAAAAATGCTACTATTTGTATATTTATCTAAAATTAAAGATTTCGTAACCACAATAAAGAGATAAAGACGAAAAAAATCACAAAACCTTAATTTTTCTCTATTTATTATCATCAGAAATGGATCCTCAAATTTTACAAAAACTATTTCTTTCTAATTAATTAATAGATGGATGATAAAAAATAGTTAAAAATAACTGCTCATATTTATTCACAACTTTAAATTTAAATCATAAAAAATAGACTAAAATTTTTAATTTTTTTTAAAAAAATAAACGGATTGGCAGGTTAGCCATTTAGGCTCGCAGATCAATCATAAACGAGTCAGATCCTAAAATAGGCACAATTTTGACCGGACCCTTTGACGCCCCAACATATAGGGATCCCATGAGTATTCATTCACGATAGTCATTCCAACTATGAACATGGTCATGGGTTTGGGCCACATTCAGTATATTTGTGAAGCTAAATGTATTAAAATACGTGTAAGTTTTCAATACCAAAAGAAAATGTGTAAGCTTATTTTGCAATTATATATATATATATATATATATATATATATATATATATATGGTGTGAGTATATTTTTTAATATTGGCATTCATATCATATTAATTAATATTATAATATTAATATCCTAATAGGCATAGAATGAAAGTGAAATCATGCTAATATGATACTCTAATAAACATTTTTTTCTTCTAAAATTGTATGAATAGATCAAATTAAATTTAAAAAAATTAACGAATGATATTAGGTCAGATGAAATAGAATACTCATTAATGTTTTAATCAAATTTAATNGTATGAACGAGTCGTATTAACTTCTAAAAAATTAATGGATGAAATTAGATTAGATGAAATAAAATCTCCATTAATGTTTTAATCAAATAGTCAAAAATGTTTTAATCAAATAGTCAAATTCAATTAAAAGGACTAGAATTAATAATAATTAAATTTATTTCCTTCCCCGAACAATCTATTTAACTCCTATCTTCCAGCCTCCTCTTTCTCTAAATTCGTAACCTCCATCTCCCTTCCTCTAATAGGCATGGAATAGGAGCCAAAATCATGTTAATGTGACACTCTAATAAGCATTCACTTCCCTCTAAAACTATATGAATGGATTAGATTAACTTCTAAAAGATTAACAAATGAAATTATGTCAAATGAAATAGAATCTTTATTAATGTTTTATTCAAATGATCAAATTCAATTAAAATGGATGGGATTGAAGGCAATTAAAATTATATATTTTTCTTTTTGTACATCTCTCAATTGGAGTGAAGCTTCTACATCTCTCCCTGTCACTCTTAAATAGAAATTCACGTTTTGTTTCTCTTTCTCCTTTTATATATATATATAGTTTTGAATCATCCTCAATGATTCTATCATTAGAAAATAACCAAAAAAATTTCCTTGGAGCACTTCTTGTGACTATACTTCACTAGTGTATCATATATCTTCAAAATTCTTTTCCATTTTTAGCTTGAATAAGTGTCTTTTCTTCAGCCTTGCAATTCCCATGAAAGTAACCGCTTTTGCATCCTTTCCACAGCAGCAACTTATAAATTAATGCAAGTTATTGGAGTGAAGCTTTTGGTAATAACACTACAACAAAAAAAACAATTTTACAATAGTTTAAAACAGGTAGCGATTAGAATTGTTGCTAAACGTATTTTGTGATAGTTGGATTTGTTGCAAACTTGAGCTTCGGGAAGTGGTTCTGCGACTCATCAATCGGTAGATAACTGCTGCAAAACAATTTGCAAAATATTAATTTAAGCCGAAATTTTGACAGGTCCCAACCGCCGGTAAAATAGAACATTATTTAAAAAATAATTAATATTAACAACAGTTTTAAACCGCCGCTGATACCTCATATATATATATACACACACACACACACACACATATATATAAAAATATATAAAAATAATATATAATAACAACAGGGAAAGGCGTAGGAATAACTAGCATTAAATGCCCATTTATCCATTGTTCATTTTCATATATTTCAAATCCAAAAGCATCCCAATAAAATTAAAAGAAAAACTATATATTAATGAGAAACACTACACAAGTGCAATTGTTTAATGCTTGAAACTATTTAAATTTCTTAGTCTAATGCATTAAAAGAAAGAATGGTTAAATATTACCAACATGTTTTGAACAGAGTTCTAGCAACTCTGATTGCAAGTTTCTAAGCTTTCAACTGCCTGAAGAGGTCTCTTGCCACTAAGCACGATTTTTAACAAACGAAATCAGACAAATGAAGTAAATTTTTTTGTCTCAGAAAAAACTTTTTTCGAAACATTTAAGTTCTATTTCATAGTTAAAGATATTTTTTTTCTCTATCTTTAACACGTTTCTCATATTCCCATGTGATATCAAAGGCAAAGGTTGAAGTAACATTTTCTAAAAGAAAGAAACAAAGAAAAGCCATTCACTCATCCTTATATTTTACTTTCAAAAACAAGGTTACAATTTGTTTTATTTTCTTACTCAAAAGACATCTAACACTTTCTATTAAAGTCCTAACCTCTAATTGGTCAAAAGATTATGTTGACACTAAAATAGGCAATGTAAGCTAAAGCGAGAAAGAAAAAATATGCTTATCATGGGTGATGATGAAATTTACCTTTTTTAAGTGATTGAGTAAATGAGATGCGTTTGCCATTCTTGATTCACAGATTATTCACCTGCAACATATTC
>QANU01089988.1:58676-170261 GCA_003254905.1 Nissolia schottii
CTTTGCCAACCGGTGCGGAATGAACCTACAAAAGACATCAAACACTCCCATGTTAAATAATTAATTAATTAATAATATCAAAGTTTAATTAATAAATTAAATTACGATAAATTCATTACATACCCGCTGGCTTTACCATCAACTCGCAAAATGGGCCGATCCTCGGTCGAGGATGAGTCAGTGCGCGGGTCACCACCAGCACGACCGCTCGACCCAGACGGCTGCTGAGCCTCGGGCTGGGTCTCGTTAGGGGAAAAGGCTCGGGGAGGTTCGTCCGAGTAGTCCCCGAACACTCTTTCGCCTTCCCCTACCGCCGGCGACTGCATGAAACTGAGGGGAGGATGGTCGCCTGGAGTCGATAGCCCCGGTGTGGGCATAAAACCAGCCCCCGTCGGTGACCCGGACGAACGGGGCGACGTCCTGCCTCCCCTCCCTCGACCAGGGCGTCGTGAGGGGAAGTACTCATTCACCTGCTTCTTTCCCTTGTCGCCGGCCATTACTTAACTGCACAAATTAAAAAAAATTGGGTTACGATAACTACACATACATAGCATAATAAACATAATTAAATCTAATTAATCCCTAAACAACACCACGACTGGCTACTAATAATAATAATAATAATAATAATAACAATAATAACATATATAGCATACATACAACACACACACACACACATATATATATAACATATATAATATAACATATTATAACATATTATAAATATAACATACACTACCTATATATATATATAACATATATAATATAATATATTATAAATAAATATATATATATATATAGCACACATACAACACACATATATACATATATATATACACACACACACATATATATATATAACATATATACACTACCTATATACATATTATAAATATAACGTACACTACCTATATATATATATATAACATATATAATATAACATATTATAAATATATATATAATATCGATGCCGTGTCGTTTGAAAATATCGATGCCATTACCGTCGATCATTACCGACGCTACAATAGTACCGTTAAAGTTTTCGTCGTTTGTAACCGCCGCTAAAGCGCCTCTGTGAATTCTATGCACATTTACCGTCGGCTGCCGCCGACGATAACTATGTGCATTAATGACGTGTCGTTTGAAAATATCGATGCCTTTACCGTTGCTCCTGACCGACGCTAAAATAGTACCGTTAGCGTTTCCGTCGTTTGTAACCGCCGCTAAAGCGCCTCTGCGAATTCTTTGCACATTACCGTCGGCGTCAGCCGACGGTAACTATGTGCGTTAATGACGTGTCGTTTGAAAATATCGATGTCGTTACCGTCGCTCTTGACCGACGCTAAAATAGTACAGTTAGCGTTTCCGTCATTTATAACCGCCGCTAAAGCGCCTCTGTAAATTCTTTGCACATTACCGGCGGCGGTATCCGACGGTAAATTAAGGACAAAATTGCGTCGTCTGGTTCCGCCGGTAATGGATGAACGTGCCACTTTTCTACTGGTGGTACTTTCCGTCGGTTATAACCGTCGAAAAATCCATTCCCGCCATTACCCGCCAAAACATTACCGTCGGTATTTGCGTCGGGAAGTCTATCCCATGGTAATTCCACGCCTTTTTTGCACGTCGACCGGTTACCGTCGGTTATTTCATTTTGTCCGACGGTAATACCGTCGGGTCGCGTCTGACGGTAACTCTGCGACGGTAATAGGCTTTTTTGTTGTAGTGTCTCTTGGACCATTATCATTAATGTATTATTATATTTTCTCAGATTTTTCACATTAAATGAGAATGCGATAACAACTAAGGTTGTGTGACACTACTAAAGATTGAAAATGTGGTTGTAGTGACACTTGGAACTACAAATCTTAGTTACTATTGCAGTTTCATTTGCATCCGTAAATGCTCACGTGACCTCATTTATTTATTATTTCAAGTGGTGCCACAACACATTTGTAGTTTCGACTGTTGTTACAATCTCATTTAATGTGACAAATCAACAAAAATGTGATAATGCAGTAATGATAGTGAATTGGTGGACTAATTTCACTTACAACTTAAGATTTCAGGGATTAACAAGTTAGATTTTGAATTTCAATAATCAAATTGACTCAGACTCATAATTTTGGAGATTTCAATAATCAAATTGACTCAGACTTGAAAAATTCTTATAAAAGGCACAAACTTAATATTTTGGATTTAGGTACATTCACAAAAAGTTAATAGGTACCTTTAAACATCTGATTGCACTTTGACCAAAGCTTGTGGATCCCACATATTTTGTGAGTGTGCCTAAATTCAAGTTTGTTAAGTTTGTGGCCATGAAAAAAACCCTCTTTATTTTTGGGTCTAAGAATTTTGATACTTTCATTTTATAAATCTTAACACAATAAGTAGTGTTTTGGTGACAATCATTTAATTTAACTTTTGGACAATCACACTTACTTGAAATGGATCTTCTCATGTTAAAAATGACGATTTTTAGCTATGTGAGAAAAAGACACAAAGGCTTTAAATAATTGGAATCCTCTTAAAATTAATAAGACTTAATTTAAATATTTGTGTCTTTATCTCTCTTAATATGACCAAACATATCTTTCTTTAACACTAGAGAATTCGTTGGGCCTTTATGAACATGACTATTTAAAATTTATGTGAAATGATTGTCACCTTCTCGTTCCTCTAATGTTTTAGAAGCAGGGTCCTTCCACATGATGAACAATCTCCATAAGAATTGGGCCATGGAAAGCACAAAATACGGGCCTGGCCCAAATCCACAGTCCAGAGTCCAATGGGCCAACCTGTAAAGTCTCGAATTCCCTTGTAAGTTGTAAATGCGTGTCATGTTTTTCAGTTGGTGATGAGTGAAGTCAACAAGAATAACATGAGCTCCTCCTTGACCAACATTGCAAAGCACCCGACAATCTCACTGGTGAAGCCACTTACCACTCTCAAACAGCTGAAGCAGATACACGCCCACCTCCTCCTCAACGGCACCCTCAACAACCCACACCTCCACGGCCAATTCGTCGCCACCGTCGCCCTCCACAACCCACCCAACCTCCCCTACTCCCACCACCTACTCCACCGCCCTCACACCCCAAACCTCTTCACCCTCAACTCCTTGATCAGGGCCCACTCCAAGGGCCCCACCCCTCACAGCAGCTTCCACTTCTACAACCACATCCTCCGCACCAACCTCTCCCCCGACAACTACACCTTCAACTTCCTTCTCGGCGCGTGCGCCCACCTCCTGCAACGCGAGTCAGCCTTGTCTGTCCACGGAGCAGTTATAAAGCACGGGTTCCAGCGTGACCCGCACGTGCAAACCGGGCTGATATTCGTGTACGCCGAATTGGGTTGTTTAAATTCGTGCCACGTGGTGTTCAAAGGGATTGAGTGCCCTGATTTGGTGTGCCGGACTGCCATGGTGCAGGCGTGTGCCAAATGTGGCGATGTTGACTTTGCGAGGAAGATGTTCGACGAAATGCCGCACAGAGACCCCGTTGCTTGGAACGCTATGATCGCCGGGTATTCGCAGCGTGGGAGGTCAAAGGAGGCGTTGGAGCTGTTCCGCTTGATGCAGGTGGAGGGCGTGGAGCTTGGCGAGGTGTCCATGGTTTTGGTGCTGTCCGCGTGCACCCAATTGGGGGCATTGGATCAGGGAAGATGGGCTCATGGGTATGTTGAAAGGTGCAGGCTTACGTTGACGGTGGCGCTGGGGACGGCGCTGATTGACATGTATGCCAAGTGTGGGGACATTGACAAGGCCATGGAGGTCTTTCGGGGGGTGAAGGAGAGGAATGTCTACACGTGGAGCAGCGCCATTGGTGGGCTGGCCTTGAATGGCCTTGGTCATGAGAGTCTCCGTCTTTTTTCCCTGATGAAAAAAGATGGAGCAGTTCGGCCGAATGAGGTGACCTTCATTTCGGTCTTGAGAGGGTGCAGTGTGGTTGGGCTTGTGGAGGAAGGTAGAAGGCATTTTGAATCAATGAGGGATTTCTATGGGATTGAGCCTCAGCTTGAGCATTATGGATTGATGGTTGATTTGTATGCTCGATCCGGGCGGCTTGAGGAGGCGTTAGGCTTCATCGACGGCATGCCTGTGAAGCCTCACGCTGGTGCGTGGAGCGCCTTCCTTCACGCTTGTAGAATGTATGGAAACAAGGAGCTCGGCGAGCTTGCCGCAAAGAAGATTGTGGAACTAGAGGCCAAGAATGACAGCGCCTATGTCCTCCTATCGAATATATACGCCGATCATAAGAACTGGGAAGGTGTTAGCACCCTGCGCCAGGCGATGAAGGCCAGAGGTGTGAGGAAGCTCCCCGGTTGTAGTGTCATTGAAGTTGATGGTGAGGTTCATGAGTTCATTGTTGGGGACAAGTCTCACCCAAGATATGATGAGATTGAATTGAAGCTAGAAGAGGTGTCTAGGTGTCTGAGATTAGCAGGGTATGTGGCTAAGACTAACAATGTGCTTTTTGATATAGAAGAGGAGGAGAAAGAGGGTGCTGTGGGTAGGCATAGTGAGAAACTAGCCATTGCTTTTGGGTTGATTAGTTTGAAAGATGGTGTTCCCATTAGGGTTGTTATGAACCTGAGGATTTGTTGGGATTGTCATGATGTAGCAAAAATGGTGTCCAAAATTTTTGACAGGGAAATTATTGTTAGAGACAGAAACAGGTTTCATCGTTTTAAGAATGGCAAATGCTCTTGTAAGGGTTATTGGTGAAGGAATCAATAGAAACGAAACTATTGATCCAAATATGCTCTTTTTGTTTAATAATGGTAGAATATGCAAGTTCCTTTAAATTTTTTATATGATAAATAAAGAGGTATTGATGCAGAGGAGATTTTTTTTTTTTGGGTCGAATGTAGGGGAGATTTTTAACAAACCAAGTAAAATTGAATTTTCTTGGGGCATTTGGTTGGGCTTAAGCCTAGAAGTAAACATTGTCCAAGCCATAGAATAGTAGTCCATAGTTAGGTCCAGTTACTTCTAGGAACAAATAGAAACATGTTGCAAAGGCTATCAGGTTCTCTCATTCTATGAAATATATTGAACAAAAACAAACTTCTGTGCGAGGATCATTCCCAACCGAGCGTAGGCTTTGATGGCAATAAAGTGGTTTAAGGCAAAGAGCAGCTTTTTCGATCGGATGGTTATCTAGTGCAAGTTGGTCTAGGTGTTTCATCCGTTAATTTTTTATTGGTCAGTCTGTATTATAGATGTTGAATCATTATTTTTGACCCCAATGTTTTTGAAAATATAATTGTGAAATTGCATTATGAATCTTGGGTAACTCTTCAATTTTTAGTAATGGTAATTTTTTTAGTCTAAATTGTAATTAGTTGGGTAATTACATCCAAATTTAGGTATCCAAAAATTAATAGACAATTGAAATTATATCTGAAAGATAATTATATATCATTTTATATTTATATTTTAATAATGTATTTAATTGAGTTACCAATTTTGCCCTTCGTAACTTTTTTAATTTTCTCAACATTGCCACTCTTATTGATGTTCAGATCCCGATGAATTATAATTGGGCAAAAGTAGTTTATGATTGGCTAGTAGCTGGAGTTGAGGCCTACCATAATGGTCAGAAGAGTTGTGCAAGATGCATATTCTTGCTATTGGTATGTAGTTTACGTTGTTGGCCCATAATTTATTTGTGGAGATTTAATTTTGGTTTCTTTATATTTTCACTTATAAATTTATTTGTTAGCTTACTTATTTTATAACTTTTGTATTGCATAGATTTTATACTTGAATGACAATCAATATGGCCCTATTGAAGATTGTGAAGATTGTTATCCGTTGGTGGTACATTGGAACAATCAAAGGGCAAAGGTTATAATAAATAAGCAGAAGATAATAGAAAATGTAAATTATGATCAATGATTTTTGATAATTGATAAGTAACTTTTTATTTATAAATGTTTTTTGTTAATATGTTTGTTTGTGTTTTTGTATAGAGCCTGAGTAGTTTGGTAATCACTGCTCTACCTCCTTATGAGAATGAGGATGAGGAAGAGGAGCCCTTCAAGAGTAAGGTATGTTAAATCTATGGTATCGGATAGTGTATCCCTAACTATCGTGGCCTAGATACTTAGGTAGTGCGTCAAGAATAGTGCATCATAAGCAAAACTGTAATGCTCAGAAAGTCTATCTAGATAACTCCCAACTAAATTATGTTTTCAAATGATTTTATATATTAGTTATTATTACATAAATGTTTTATGCTTGTTATATATATATATATATATATATATATATTGCATGTCATGGTTACGAACTGTCCCATGTCACCATTGGGTTTGTCATTCATTGAGCGATGACTCACTCCTCATCAACCTTTTTTAGATACCGTTGACGAAGACACACCGCTCGTTCAGTAGATCTCAATAGTTTAGACTCTTGGTGAGCTTCACGTTGTCGTGAAGTATTCTTTAGTTATTTCAGTATTAGGATAGTTTATATTCATGACAGTCTATAGAGTGCTCCAATGGACTACAAGCAGAGCGTAGTGTATTTTGGATTAGATATATTTTGTATCTTATAAAGGATCTTATTTTATTATGATGTTTAGTCTTATTTAAAAATGTTTCCTCTTTATTTATAAAAGTTGCGTGTTTTCCATGATTAGCACGTTAGGAGGCTTTCGTAAGGGAACTAGTCCCTTGCGCGCCGGTGACGATTTCTGGGATATATTGTTGTAGACTATGTCAGGTTTATATGTGGTTCGCTAGCACGGATTGAGCTCAACTCCATCAGAGTTTGTGTGTCCTTGGGAGGGTAAACCCCCTCCTAAGCATATCGAAGGGTATAAGAGCGTTTTCCCTTGAGCCAATGCAGGTAGTTGGTTACTCTGTCCAAGAGTTGTAGATTTTCTAGAGGGGTGATACCCTCCAAGTGTACAGAGGGAAAAACGAGAGAAGAGAACTGATTAAGAAAGAAAGGATAAATGAAAAGAAGAGGTTAAATCCTATAAAGAATCATTTCAGAAAGTGAGCAAAGAATGCTATGAATAATGTTGTGTTATAATTTTTCCATAGATGTTCAAAGATTTGTTCTATTTTTATACCTGTTGTCACACCCTAATAACTGCTAAGTTAAAGACTAGATTAGGCCTAACTGGTAACCATTCGGGACTAGGTCAAGATAAATAAATGAACCTTATATGAATGTATGATCACTTAGAGATGGCCTGAATGGCTAGAATCTTATGCGTTGACACCTAGTTAATGCTTAGGGACCCACTAAGAATATAATTCTCATTCCCCACTTGTATATGGTTCCAGGTCACCATGACAAGCCGACAGGACATCCCTGAGGAGAACGCGTAGAGGTGAGTTCAAATCTTAGCAGTTCCAAGAGTGGGAAGCGTCATATCTGAGGACTAGAGTTTTCGCAAGGCATGCTGTTGTCATACCAAGAAGATGTCTTAGTGGTATTAGGCTCTTTGTACATGATTCTTTTTCCATATGGGTCATGGGGGTAGCTACACCACACGCCCTATGCGTGGCTATAAATGATGTAAATATGTGTGTGTGTGTGTGTGTGTGTGTGTGTGTGTGTGTGTGTGTGTGTATGACATATTTGAACTTCTGGGACCACTTGTTGTACATGACCTTGTGTTTATGAATTTATGTGTATGCATGATGATTAGATGTTTATTTGATGTATGTTAATATGTTATACTGTAAGGTTAGTTCGTCTAGTATTTTAGTTCAATTAACCATGTTACGGGTACGACTAACGTTTTCCTTCCAAAATAAGAAAAGTTTTAAATTGGTTCATATTTTTAGAACTAAACATATTTTCAAAGTAAGTTTAAAAGTAATCTAGCTGGAAGGTAACAAACTAGTGAGCATTACTTACGAGTAGCTAGTTAGGGGTGTTACATTTTGGTATCAAAGCGGTCGGTCTGTGAGCCTGAGGACCGTGTTGGCTTATGCTTCGTAGAATGTTATCGGTGTAATAGACTACCTGGTTGTATGTGTTGAGACTATTTTGCACTAGCATTTTCTTGAGCCTAATCAACTCATGATCTGTGCAGGTGCATCTAGTCAGCCATGCCGCCCCATAGAGATAATGGACAACGTTCGGCTGAACCTGCAAACTTCACAGATATTGTCAGAGAAATGGTACAAGCATTTAATAAGATAGGCAAGGCAATGGCTCAAAAGAATACAGATCTAAGATGGATGCCCAGAGATATGAGGTATGGACTATGGTTAGAGAACGTACTCGAGCATGAATGAGATTCATGCTTATATACTTGCGTGTGGACGGATAAGATTCTAGTCGTTGAGAAGCGTCTGTAACTATTTTTGAGATCATCATGGGGCTCATTAGGGAAAAATGCATTTACCCCCTTGAATTATAAGCTAGATGCACTTTGCCGCCTAAGCTTTAAAAAAGTGCAATTCCAACCTTGACATTTCCCTTTTTTGCACTTTACCCCTTTTTGTTAAATTTTTCATCCAATTTCATAATTAGTAATACTTTAAATGACAAAAATATCCTTTCTTCCTTCTACCTCTCATCTTCCCATAGTAACACAAATTCAAAATTTTCTGTCCCATATTAAAACATAAATCATATCCCCACCAAAATTTAAAAGTACAAAAAAAAATCCAAAACAATATATAATCAAGGTTTGAATCACCACTATCCACCACCAAGGTTGTAGCGCAGACCAAACTCAACATCTCACCACCACCTTTGTTTCCTACCAACCTCATACACTGTCGACGAGCACCCATGGCCACTACACCCTTACTGATTATTGTCAAAGTCACCCCAGCAAATAATGGCAGCTACTCCTGGAAAGCGAGATGGAAAAGACCATCGATAATGCAAGGAGAGAGTGAGCAAAAGAATGGCAAATTGAAGGGGATAGGAAAAGCTGTTTAAAGTTGGAACTATTGTGAAACTTCTGTTGGGACAAGATTTGGGGATTGAGGATTTAAATTCATAGAAGAAGCTTTGTTTCACTTTTTTTATTTCATTTTTAAGGTTGGGTTATGGTATTTTTGTGTGTTTTGGTTTGATTTTGTTTAATTTGGTTGAAAACATCTTGAGTTTGTATGGTGGTTTTGGAGGAGAAGAACACTTTGAAAGAGAAGAGGGAGACGAGAGGAAAGGAGAAAGAGAAGAAGTTATTTTCGTCATTTAGATCAAAATTTTAATAGAAGGGAGTAAAGTGCACAAAAGAGAAATCTTAGGGTTGAAATTGCACTTTTTTAAAATTTAGGGTGGAAAGTGCACCTAGCCTATAGTACAAAGGGGTAAAGTGCATTTTACCTGGCTCATTATGGGTCGTATGCATAATAATGCCCATGAAGTCTTTTATATGTTATGGTTGTTATGCGACAATATTAATTGCTCCAATAATTCTGAACGTTATGAAATTTGAGGCTCAACGGGTCAAGTACTCATAGTATGTCGAACGTAGAAAGGTGGGAACTATCTCGGAATCATGACGAGCATCTCAAACCTAGATTTGGGTCGTAACACATACCAATAACGTGTTGGTACAAGTGAAAGAAGCTTGGGTGCCTTAAACGCATAACAATGAGTTTGACTTTGGGATATTAATGTGTGTGAAAAAGGTATTGTTAGAAAGAGTCTTGGTTAAGCGTCGGAACGTGCTTGACACACACCAAAACGTCGTTAATTTCAGTG
Source organism: Nissolia schottii (assembly GCA_003254905.1). Lineage (NCBI taxonomy): Eukaryota > Viridiplantae > Streptophyta > Magnoliopsida > Fabales > Fabaceae > Nissolia > Nissolia schottii. Next base: position 68,374 of record QANU01089988.1, read on the forward strand.
CACAATCAAATAATAATTTATAAAACTAAATTAACCCCAAAAACGTAGTAAAAGGGGCTAACCTAGGTTGTCTCTCAAGGAAGCAATTAGAACCAATTAAAATTGCAATAAAAAAAAGGGGGTTTGGATTGATGAATAATAATAAAAAGAAAGCAAAACGAAAGTAAGTTAACAGTGATAAAAAGCAATATCCTGCATACAGTGTTTCTAGATCAAGGATTAATTGTCATTGGTTCCTAATTAATTATTCATAAGAGGGATGTTGCTTATTAGTTGAAATCTCTAACTAATACGCAATTCACCTAAGAGATTACGATCGTCAATCCCCTAAGCATTTATTAATATAGGAATTAAAACTAAGATCTCAGCATTAAAAACCTATATCAATTATGTTCCAATTGCACAACCTAATTAAATCTAATTAGTTCCCCAAAAAGTTCCCAAATCCTAAATCAATAAATCCTACAATCGTCAAGATCTATCAACCTAGAATTAACCCTAACCAATAACATGCAATCGCTATATTATTAATCACAGGCGGAACAAATCATGAATAAAACATTAAGCACAAGACCTCAAATTAATCCTAATCTAGAGTTACCGCATGCAAGATATTAATAAATTACTCCTCCATGGGTGGAGGATAAAAACTCATAATAAATAAAGAATAAGAGAGTGGAAAAATAATAGAGAATTAAAGTGACAAAACCTGAATGCAATAACGGGAGAAATTCGCAAATCCTTCAAGAACTAAGACTTAAGCACTACTAACATCAACCTAAAGTGCATAAAAGAAAAGAGAAAGGTGCAGAAAATAAAAGTGGAGGTTGAGTATCAAGTTCTTTCCAAGTTGTTGAGAGAGGATATTTATTTGTAGAGGATTGGCTAAAAGTGGAAGTAATTCCCGCACTTTTGCACAGCAGTCAGTAAAATCGCGATAACTTCGGCTACAGATATCGGATTGAGGTGATTCAAATCTCCAATTAAATCTAAGAGATAGATCTACAACTTTGTAGTTGAGGTCAAATCGAGATTCAATCTCTATCCTGGTGCAAAATCCGTGGCAAAGTCAGCGTTAAAAATCCTCAGCAAATCTTTGACCAAATCTTTTTGAATTTGAATTTAATCTTGAATTTATTGGTCTCAATCTTCTCTTCAAATCTCTTCTTTGAAATTTATATCTTATCAAATCTCCTTCAAATCCTCAATGATCCTCTTGACAATTTATTTTCTGCAATAAAAATAGAAAACTAAAAAAGAACAAAAGAAATCTACACATTAAATTCTAAGATAAAGTAGTGCTTAAAATTGCATTTTTCTCAATTTCTCACAAAAGAGGATAATGTGCAAAACATATTAATTAAGCATTAAAATTACACATTTTTAATATACAATATTCAATTATAAAATAATAAAATAGGGTATAAAGTACACCTATCAGTGCTCTAGATATTAGTCTCTCACCAAAACCCAAAAAATAAAATAAAATCCTACCTGCATGTCAAAAATCAAAATTATAAAATATCAAAACAAGAATGATCAAAAGGAGGAAAAAAAAAACAAAAAGAATATGTTGCTCAGAAGGGCCAGAGCAGCAAGAGTAACCCTATCCTTTCTTTCTCTCTTTATTTCTTTTATAGAAAGCCCACTTTTGATGTGCATCATGAATACCCTAAGCACCATCTCATCAAGATCTTTCAATAGCAAGCGGCACAGATTGAATCTCACTGAAAGTTCTGGGGTTATTCCTATTAAGTGGAGAATAATGGCCAGAGAAGAAGAGAAGCAGGGGATAAATATACGGATAAGCAAGTTTTCCAAAGATAGCATTTAGATTCTACACCCTTCAAAGATGCCATTTTCGTTGTGTGCCACGGAATAAGAATTTGTATTGCAGTTGCAATTTGTAGCTAAGTTGTGAACACTTGCGTTTTCACCTCAAAAGATTTGGTTGCATTTATATGGGTTAAAACTTTAAGAGCCGCATATTTGAGAATATATGATGCATTCCTTAACTGGTTTTACATTATCTGTCTATTCTTTGAAAAATACTAAAAAAAATTGTTTTTTTAAAACTTTATTTGTCATAATGATATGATATTTAAATGGATAAATGAGTCATTTTAGTTTATTTCATCCAATTATATGTTATATATCCTTATATATTATCCTTATTTTCTGTCGAAGATTCTCACATTAATGCAGCGTTAATCCTTTCTTTTCTTTTACAGAATAGTGTATTTGCGTGTTCTCTCAAATCTCAATTATGTTTGCTCAATAACATGAGAATGTTTCTTCCAAATCACAAGCTCTTCACTTTTGAGGCTCTGATTTGGCATCTCTCCGCAGTTCCCACAATGGGATTATGATTTTCTAGGTGGAAATCTGTTATTGTCATGTTATTAGTTAAGGAAATTCTACCATTACTTTCACAAACCACACTTTAAGAGGTGGTAAGACACTCATAGTGAAAGATTTATGTGTCAATGTAATTGGAGCCACGTACATGTTATATATTGCCGTGCCAAAGCATAATGTCATATGCAAAACCAACATCATTTATCATATTGCGATATGAACATAGCTAGTAATAATGATATGATCAGAAGAACTGAAGCAAGATATATATATATATATATATATATATATATATATATATATATAGAGAGAGAGAGAGAGAGGTAATACTTCGTTCATCCGTAGTGTTATGTTACCCGTGAAATGGGGTTAAGGTAAACCGGGTGGTCCGTGCTATGCAGTGTCTATACGTCTGTAATTTCATACACATGACTTCAGAAAGTGTTCCGAAGTATGCACCTCGGTCCACTCTCTGGATCCTGAAGCTATGAGGTCTGACGAAGGCTCTGGTAGGATATTTGGACTCGCGTTGCGGTGGATACCTGCAAACACTTCAACGCTCAAGTAAGCAAGGGTTTAAGGAGTTTAGTAAATGATAATTGGATGGTCTTTCATACCTGGGGTATGGGTTACTATATATTTGAGGTGGTTGAGGCTCTTCCGCTCGTCACGGTGGTGGGAGAATATCTCGACCCCGCGTATTGTGGAATGGTCGACGGTCTCGGAACCGCCGAGCCCGAGTAGGTAGGACGAGAGTATCTCGCTGTGGTTTATCCCGAATAGGTAGGTCGAGAAGATCTCAGGGCCGTTGAGTTTCGAGAAGGTGAGAAGAGGGATTCTCGGAGCCGACTTGGGACGGGATTGGGTCGGTCGAGTAGGGGGCTCCGCGGGGCATTGGGCTTGGATCGCTGGGTCGCTAGGATGGGCCTTTATGACCCAGTCCATAACAGAAAGGAAGATAAAAACAGGACACAGAAAACAGAGAAAAACAACCATGCCACATCGCGTTTGGTTTGGTTTAATAGTTAACTTTCTTTTCTTACTAGTTTTTGTTTGCATTACTCAGTGAGTATTTGAATGTGTTCCATTTCTATTGTGACCCGAATTGCACGGCACCGTGCTGCTTGGTGCGGTTGAAATATCACGCTAAGCATCGATTCTTAGCGTTGACAATTAAACACACAAAAAAGAAACATCTTGTGCCTAATTAATCAGGTTTATACCATTTTAAACGGCAAATTAAATCCTTTGCCCCCATCGGACTATGCCAAAACATTGGCAACCGCCGCTAGGCCACTGTTAGCCGACGCTAGACCACCATCGATTGATGCTAAATCACCATCGTCCAATGTCGGACCACCATGAGTCGATGCCAAACTACAGACATTGCCACCAAATCACCATCAGCGGCTGCTATTTTGCCATTGGTATTTATGGAGAGATTTGTTATCGTATTTCTGCAAATGTTGTTGGATTGAAGCCAATCGCCGCTTTACAAGTATAGTCATTCTCGAGAATGAAAAATTATTCCGCGAATCCACACCGCCACACCCTAAATCAACATGTCAATATCCTATTTTTGAGGTCCTAACGAAGAGTGTCCATCCTAAAATATTATCTTGAAGGCTAGATTTTAACTAAAATAGTGAATTTGTAAGTTTATTATGAGTTTACTTGAGCTTATGTTAGTTAATCAAATTTATCCACATTTACTCAAATTTAAAGTTTTTAAGCGAATTAACTTTATTTTAAAACATATATTTCCATTGGTTAATCCGAGAGTTTCACTATCATGGCTGTAAAAGCAGTTACAAGCATGAAGGGTACCTTGTTAATTTGGAACAAAATTCTTCGGTGATCATTATGTGTCTCCTTCCCTATCCCATCAATAAAAAAACTGATATATGTAATATTATGGATAGTTTAAAATTATTTGAAAGAAATTATGAGTAAAATAGTAAGTTGTCAATATATAATTAAAAAGAGACCGAAAATGAAATAGGAAGTTGAGACGGGAGATCTTCGTCTGTTAATTGGTATGCAAACCAAATTGTTATTTCAACGAGATTATCCAATATTCATTTGATCAAATCTCATTTGTGTATGGCTTCAGCATCAAATAGTCTTGTACTCTGCCTAGATTAATGGGAAGACTTCAATTTCACGTGTTTATTTAATTTTCATTTATAGATAGAAAGCGCACACGCAATATTGTAATAACAGTACTAGTCATTTTTACTGTCAAACACGTCATTAATAGTGAAATATCTTGCTCAAGTCAATGCTAACGACAATCAAAGAAGATACGTGGAGGCAAGGAGAGAAAAAAGGACAAACAATTATGGATAAATGCAGAACTCATGCTTAATTAAGATGAGTGCTAGGCTAAGGGAAATATAAGAATCAGAACCTATTTGAAAAAACACAAAAAAAATGACTTCATCCATTACACAACCACCTAACTGGCCCAACTATTTCCGTGTGTTTGTAGCTTATATTAAATGTGTGGAATTATTCATATGTCACTACCTGCTGCGATTGTTATTGCGGTTGATTTTATCATCTCTATTCTTAATTAGTTTTACATCGGTTAATAACAAATTAAGTAAATAATATATAATTAAGAAGATTCATAAATTCATTAACCTCGAGATATATTATTTAATTTATTATTATAATTTATCACTTAAGTCATTAGTTTAATTGAATCTCATACATAATGATTAATCTCTTATATTAATAAATTAATAATATAAAAGCTTTGCAAAGAGCCATTTACTATAAAAAAAAAAATGGGCGGAAACAAATCGGACGGTATCATTCAAAGTTTGAAAAAAATAAATATACAAATTAAAGTTAATGAAGGGTTTGTAGTTAGCGAGGGAGGTGTTTAATTTTGATCCGATTTGTTTTTTGCATTTTATTTATTTGCATCTTGCTTTGTAGTTGATTGATGTGAATCAAGGTTTTCTGTTTAACTAAGGACTACCATTTTGCCTTTTAAAATTTTATTTTTAAGTAATCTAAAACTTATTACACTAGTGCATGAAGTTTATAAGAGTAAACATTTGTGGCTGATACATTAATAATTTTATTGTAAATTTTGATACTATGATAAAAATCATTTCTCTGAACTGTTATCATGTATGAAATCGTGCAAATTCCTTTGCGCTATATATATATATATATATATATATATCAATTTGCATAATATAATATGAGAAATGTTTTGGATACAGTCCAAAATCTGCCAACTTTTGTACAATTCACTCTCTCTAATTTGCGCTCCTGCTTTTTTTTTTTCTATTCTTTATTTTTTCTCTCTTCTTCCCACTCTCCTATCATTTTTTTTTTCATTTCTATCTTATTCTTTACGAATCCAAGAGTTTTCATTTTCGTTTCCATCATATTCATTATTTTTTATTTTTCAAATGTTTGCGTCGCAGATCTGGTTTGATTTGATTTCGTATTTAAAATTTTTTGTGCGTGTATATACAAAAGTTTGTTCACTCAATATTGCTATATAAACTATAAATTGACAATATAATTGACAACATTTGAGTTATACACCTTGTATTACTCATATAATATACATGCTATATGCGTACATTTATATTGCTATCAATAACTTTCGTAGGGTTAAGATAACCGTGTTGTTTCAGCTAATTATATATCAATATGTCTTACTTGTCTCTATTATGGGGAAAGATTTGCATCTGTCCACATGCAATGTGGCGTGAAGTGATTTGGCTACTTGGCTTTGTCAAAAGAGATGATAGGCTAAGCTTAGAAATTAGACTATCATATATATGCTAATTAAAGTTGCTGAGATTGATTAAAAGGACATACATTGTACTAGTCTATGATAATATCTATTGCATTTCATCAATTCCCTCTATGTTAATAAATAGACCGAAACAAAGTCGCATGAATTAATTTTGAAATTGGACCACAAATTAACATGATCAAATATATATATGTTCAATAGTTCATTAGTTAAAGGGTAGGTTCTTTGAATAAATATGCTTATCGGTCTTTTTCAGCAACATTGGTAGCTAAAAGCATATCTATATGCCGAGGCTCCTTCTTTAAGCGATCCAATCAGACTTTTGGCAAGTTGCTTTGGAACATAGATTATAGAGGATGGACAAAGAACCAAAATAAACAGTCATTGTTTCATATATTGACGAACTATGAAAAGCAAAAGCAAAATCTTTATTAATTTGGTTGGCGTTTATAAAAGATGAACATAGATACCACTAGTGACAAGAAAGCACCAAAAGAATATATATTTTGTGTACCTATATAAGTGTCATGAGAGATATTAAAATTAACAAGGGTTATAAACTTATATATAGACCACTACAACTAATTTTTTGGCCTGAAACTTTTTCATTGTAACATTGCGCTTCATACTCTTCTCCTTCCATTTTAGTTAGCGAATATAGAAAAATTACCTTTGTCCTTTCTACGAGTCGAATCTGACTATTTTACAATTGATGTGATACAATTTTATCACTGAAACAATGCTTCATCGGGCTCCTTTCATTTTCTTTTCATTGTGCATTAGGAGTATTTCATATATACCCTCACTTTAATTATACTAATTTTCTTTGAATTTAATTTTGATGAACTACTTCAAAGTTGAAGAAAAAGATCTTTCACTCGAACACGTGAAAATATTTGTACAACTTCTAACTTCATGTATTTATTATTAGATATTTGTGTGAACATCTGCACGATTGTATATCTATTGTCATCCCTATAAGTTGCCCTAATTTTGAGCTATGTATTAATTTCTCAATGAAAGCAGCAACATTAATTATTATGAATTTAATCTGAACAGAGAGCCCCTAAACTTAAGTACAATATTTGGATCACAAAGGTTGCCTGGCGTGGGGCTTATAACATTATAACACTGTCACCAGACCATTAATTTAAAAGCACTAGTGATGGTACACTCTAGGCGGTCCATTTTGAGCGACTTTACTCTGGCACATTTAGGTAACTTTTTCATGTGTCGCTCATTGTTTAGGTTCTCCCATCATTGTGTTAACCGTTTAATAAAATTATCAATATTAATTATGGATTTAAGTAAGTTCAAAAGAGAATCCGATCCTTAGTCTTAAGGGTCATACTCGGATGGCATGACTTCCCCCACATCACATGCACAATTGGTATTAGGGATAGGTCCAATGAATTTTAGGTTGTCACTAGTTAGGAGAAGTCTTGGCGTCAATGGAATGTGTGATGACATAGCTTTGTTGTCGTTTCAAAAACAAGAATAATAATGAGCAGCAACAGAAAAGAGTTAGCTTGAGAAAGAAGAAGAATCGCAAGTGTTCCAGCGTGGGCACGTGATTTTCACTAATGAAGAATGAATCAAATCAACGGAAGCTGTAATGACAGTTATAACTACCAACGGTGTTAGTTAGGGATAGTGAATTGCAATTGATATATAAAATATGAAGTTCAGAAGAATTAATTTTTTAGTTTTGGCTGAAATCAAGTTTAGCGTAATTCACTTAAATCCAAAGCAAAAAAAGTTATCCAAACAAAAGTACATCCAATAGCATCAATTTTAACCAGAGCAACATGATTTTGTTACCTAAACCAAACAGGTACTTACTTGTTAGGTAAATCAAAAATAAAAATAAAGACCGATTCGTTTATATGAAGGGTAAAAAACGATACCTCTTTGATAAAAAAAAAAAATACCACATTATTTTGATGAAAAAATCTAACAATAAAATTGTTGGCTGTGTGTGATATTTTCCTTTTGCACCTTGTAAAGCAAACAATGCGGTTGAGTTCTGGAGTTTCTTTCATTGAACTCAAAAGCAGAAAATTTCTGCAATGCAGCAACTTTATCACGCGTGCTTGTGCTGAAAAGTGCATATGGCAAAACACAGTCCTATGGCAAAATATTCGAAATGACATTACGCTTTTGAATTAATTTAGAAAATTCAACAATGTTTTCTCTGTCTCAATTAAACTATTAACATTCGAAACAATTTTTTTTCTTTCCATCTTTAGTTAAGGGGCTAAAGTATTGAACATTCTGACAGATCCACTTTGACAATGTTTATAATTGAATGGCTATAATTTATTAAGAGTAAAAAAAATGTATTAAAGATAACTAAAAGGAACTAAACTTGTTGTAGACTTGGCCTATGAGGTAGGCCTAATCACTCGCCACGGGTTACCGCACCCAAAGGTCCTATCACTCGTCATTTAGCTAATGCGTCTGTCCTCAAAATCCTAACTAGGGTAGGTCAAACCCAAATGCATGTAAGGACACGAGAAAGTAGGGCATTGCCAAGAACTAATTTGGTCCCTGACGACGGGCCCATCTGAACAATCTTCCTACCTAATAGTGGTTTTTCTCTATTTCCCTACCCAAAAGCCCTTTCTCATACTCTATCCCCAATGTCCTTGCTCCACTCCCATGCCACTACATCCATGCACCCTCCATCTTTAAAGAAAAGGATAAACAGATTGGGTCGGGTTTGGGTAATGATTTGAGTCAAACATAAGTATTTAAATGAGCAACCTGTCACATAAGATTAATGAGTTCCACATATCATTAGCTGAGTTGGACTTAAGTTTGTCACAACATCAATTAAAGTAGATAATTGATTTTGGGGATTAAAACCTAATAATTTTTTTTTATTAGGGTCAAAACTAAATGTACAATTTATTAAAAACTTATTTAACCCCTTTTCTTCAAATAAGAGACTAGATTGATATCATCTGCTTTTCAATAGTTAAATTGAAGTATACTTAAGGAGTGTTTTTTCAACATCAATACTTTTTATAAACGAGTGGCTTGCATTTAATAATGAGGTCAGTTTTTAATTTCTAAATAAATAGAACATGAGAATAATGTATATTATATAACCATTACTTCCTATTAATTGTGACCGATATCCTTGTTGCTAGATAGTCTCCCTTACTCAATGTATATAATAAAACCCTAAATTTTCAATCCTTATAACTCAAACTATCTTCTATGGAAATGGGAATTTACTCTTTATTATTGCCGTTTTTTAATATCTTTTCCTCTAAAAAGAAAAAAGAAAAAAAGAAAAGAAGATGTTATTGTAAGTTATTGCACCGGCCTCAACTTTGCTTAGCCACTAATTAATCTCTCGATATTAACATAGTAACAGTAAGTGAAAACCAATCAAACCAAAAGTAAAGAGAAGGAAAGGATGGATAAGACTATTTTGTTACGTTGCCATGTATTGTGTAAATTAAAGTTGAAGCATCAACATCTTTTAGATTTAAATGAAAATTGTACTGCAAAGTTAACGAATTAATTTACACATTAATTTATATATTTTGATAAATGATACTTTATATTTTAAGAGATAAAATAAAAAATAAAATGTCAAATATCATCCATCAAAATATATAAATTAATTTATAGATTGATTTGTTAAGTTTCTCATTATTTAAATATTTGGGTCTATATGGTCAAACAGTGAATTAATTTTTAGTGCCTGATATGGTCAAACAGTGTATTGATTAGTAGTGCCTGATCTATCTATGGTATATTGAAGTCTCGCCCTGATGCTCCTCCTTTATTACCCATAACTCTTTTTATTTTCTCATTTTGTTTTTTGATACTTACTTTTAATTCATTTTTAGCAAAGGTACACCAGTGTCTTTAACTTGTAACAATAAAATTATTCTAGGAAGGGGAAAAATAAAAAAGGAAAACAAAGTAAGGGTCTGCTTCTTGCTCTATAAAATTTCCACAAGCAGTTTGGTTTGAGTATCAAGACAAACAATGTCAGACGTAGCAGTTAATTGATATATATATATATATATATATATATATATATATATATATATATNGTTTTTTTTTTTTCCTAGTGTAAAGATACACAAAAACAAACTTTGAAGATTAGTTACGATATGGTCAACAATGCGATCAAATTTACAACTTTTCCTTAGATAACGAATGTAGGATAAAATTCTCATATATCTAAATACACCCAGATTAAGATACATAAAATTAAAACACCGAAATATAAATTAATATAGAAGCGTACATTTAAGACTTTTTTATATAGAAAAAAATTCACGAAATAATTGAATGATTTTGTAACTAACATGTTTTCTTACTCAATAGCATTTTTGACTTGTAGTGTATATAATATTTAAAGATGGGGTCACAAAGAATCAAACTTTAAACTTCTTTAGTCATAAAAACTCTAATACAATGTTAAAAATCATCTATCTTAAAACCTTATTTTCTTCTTAGATTTTAAAAATCCTTAAAAATAATGTTGCGTAAATATATTTTTAGTTTTATATGAACTATATAAATTGTATATATTTAATTAATTTGTTTCTTCGTATTATGTCAATTAGAGTGTATTTATATATACAAATTTAAAAACTAACTAATTCAAAAAGAATAAATTGAATATAAAAAATTAGATTAAATTATCAAAAGAAGAAAGGTATGAAATATTCACCCAAATGAAAAGTTAATGATAATTCCTTTTTAAATGTAAAACATTTTGTTTTAAAATTTTAAATTATGTTAATAATAATTTGTAATTGTTGCTTAAACTATTCTAGAACAATTTATTATACTTGACCAATAGATCAAAAAATAAAAAATTAAGAAAAAAATATTGAATTTGATTGTAAACGATCAATATTAAGAATATGAAATACTAACAAAATTTATTTAAGAAAATAATAAATTTGTCCTATTCTAATTGATAATAATACCAAGTTAAAAGTCAATTAAATATAGTAAATATATGAAATATGTACAAAAATGAAACTATAATAAGTAAAAAAATAATTTAATTAAAATGGTTTTATATAATAACAATTCTTAAGGGAGTTTAATAGTTTTAAAGAGGAGGGATTATTTTATGTTAAAATTAGTTAACACAAAAATATTAATTAATTTATGAAATAAATAATTAGTTAAGATAAGTAATAAAATACTTGAATTATTAAATAGACCTATAATAAAAATAATATAATTATATTTTTAAATAATTAAGAGGTGAAGTGAATTAGACTGTCACTAACCTTACCCATAATTGATTCTTAAAAATTCTTTTAGACATGGGCTTTACTAAGTTGTTACATATGCAACATTATATTCAAACCACTTTTTGCTCCATACTAGTCCCATATTTCAGTTTTGGTCCTTAGACTAAAATATTGTTGGTTTAGGTCTTTATAGTTGTAATTTGTTAAGGTGTTAAGGATTATTCTTAAATTGACTAATATTTCATGAAAGTAACCGTTAGGAACTAAAATCGTTAAAAACTGACAACTAAATGAAGTAATACTTAAAAAATGAAAATCCTATGATCTCTTCTTTTTATTTTTATATTTTCATTGTATTTTTTCCTTAAATAAATATATTGAACTTCGCCAATCAATAAAGTATAAATCAAATGACATATTTCTTAATCTTTATGCCAAAGAATTGCTGATATTGAGTCACGAGTTCGATCTAAAAAAAAAAAAAGTCAACTTTTACCTCATCTTCCTAGCTTCTCTAAAGGCTCGACAAAAATATTGAATTTCGAGAATAAATTCTCTTGTGGAAATTGTATTAATGGAAGAGTACCTTGGGAAAATAAACGTAGATTCAGTTTACATTTTGAGCCATATATACGTGTCATGGACAACGCGACGTAGAGAGAGAGAGAGAGAGGGTCAGAGGCGAGGGGAGGAAAGAGAGAGAGAGAGAGAGAGAGAGAGAGAGAGAGAGAGAAGTGTGAAAAGAAGATTTATAATATGAAGTTCCAAATTAATAATGGTAGATAGAGTCTAGTCTAGACCATTCTGACCAAATTACATCTACATGGACCCTTCCTCCCCTCCCCGCACTATAAATCTCCCTTCACTCGTCACACCTTTTCCTCCCTAAACCTCTCAACCCCCTCCTCTCTCTCTCTCACACCCCCCCAGCCCCCTCCTCATAGAGAGAAACCATCATCAAATCATGGTAGGTTTGGTTCTTCTTTTTCCCTCTTCCCCCTGTCTTAATTCGCCTGCTTCATATTAATCTTTACATTACATACAATATAGTGCTACATAAATTAATTGATTTTACACTTTGCAATTATCTAAATTGATCATATATGATGCAGGAATTGGAACAACAGCAGGTAACTAGATGGGAAGGCTATGTGGACTGGAGGAACACGCCTGCTCTCCGAGGCCGCCATGGCGGCATGCTCGCCGCCTCCTTCGTTCTTGGTCTCTCCCCCAAATCTCTCTCTCTCTCTCTCTCTCTTTCTCTCACTCATTTTGCAGTGGCACGATTATCGCGTCACATGGCTTTGATACTTAATTTTTCACAAACATTTTTTTACTGTATAGTACTCCCTGTTCTTTCTTTATTTGTGTTTGGATACATAATTATGAGAATTCATCTTCTCAAGTTAGGTATAATCATATTATGAGAAAAAAAAATATAAATATTTAAATTAAGTGTTACTAATTTTAAAAATATTTCACTCATTTAAAATATTTATATTTTTCTCTGATATAATATGACTAAATATTGACCATGTGAATCCATTTCCGATAATTATGTGAGCCAGGTTTCTTCTGTCAGGCCGAATTGGTTGTTTATTTATTTATGTATGTGATGATCACGTAATAGAGTAGAGTATATGATATCATGTATGATATGGCACTGATTCCCAAGCGTGTGCAGTGGTGGAGGTGTTGGAAAATCTGGCGTATTTGGCCAATGCAAGCAATTTGGTGCTATACCTGAGGCAGTACATGCACTTCTCCCCTTCAAATTCAGCCAACAATGTCACCAATTTCATGGGCACTGCTTTCCTCTTGGCCCTCCTGGGAGGCTTCTTGTCCGATGCATTTTTCACCACTTATCATGTATACATCATTAGCGCACTCATTGAGTTCCTGGTATGTTGTTTTAAAATGTGACTCTCACACTTTCTCACAAACTTGGGCCCCCCTCTCCTTAATTGACAAGTTAGGACAGATGCTGATAACTTAATTATGCATTATTGGTTTTTTTTTTTTCCTTCAATGATTGTCGCTTAGGAAATGTCGAGAGAAAAGAGAGAGTATCTTTAAATTAGTTTAGGAAAATGTTACATGTACACCTAATTTTATACACTCATACATACATCATTAATAATGCACAAACTTTATTCTCATGAGTGCACAAACATTACAAACTTATAGATGATATTCTCAATTATACTTAATTAAGTGCACAAACATTACCGACATTAAAACACAAATTTTATGTATATAAGTATAGAGTGTATGTATGGTGTATATTTTTTGGTGTACGTGTAGCAAGACTCATTAGTTTAATATATGACTTGTGTTATGTGTAATGTATATAGTGTTAACTCATGCTTAATTATTGGATAAATCAGCTTACTGTTTCATACAAAATAAGAAAATAAATATTTTTAATTAAATTATTTTGTTATATATTATTAAGTGTGATCTCTCACATTTAATAATAAAAAAATTACACTTAATAAAAACATGACCAAAAATTCAATTAAAAAATGCATTTCCACAAAATAAATACACCTAATTTTTTTTAATATATGTATACTGAGAGGGAGTTTATCCTGTACCTTCACTAATATTTGTCCAATAGAGAATCAAAGTCAATTTGCAAGTTGGGCATACAAGTTGCAAAGTGGGGTTGCATCAAACGGTGCAACCAAATCCCTATCAATAGAATTGAAAACATATCATTGATATTAAAATAAAATAAAAAATCTGTCTTGTCCATCCCCTTTGATTCTCTTTTGCTTTATGGAGAGATACTATTGGCTGCCCCCAACTTGGTATTGGAAAAACCTCATGAATTGCATGAATGAACGCCCACTAAGATACCAGACCAAGTCAAGAATCAATTTCTTCAGCCACCAAATGGGAAAAGGAAACAAAAAATTAAAAAAAAAAAAATGAGAGAGAGAAAAAGCGTGTAGATAACATTTTTTTCCTGCCTTCACATTAGTACAATGTTAACCTTGAACGCCCAAATATATGTGTGAGGGGCTATTACTAGTGGGGGGCCAAGAAAGACAAACAGTGTTGCAGATAAAAAGTGCCTTGTTTTGTGTGTGATACCACGCATACACTATTTTCTCATTTCTTGTGTTATGTCTATCAAAATCATTAACATGGGAAGCCTGTTATTCCTTGCATAATGGAGACAAAATAATAATAATAATAATAATGGGGAGATTTTCTTAGGTATGATTCTGATGTACATAATTATTATTATTATAAAGTTATTTAAACTGTTAATTAGTTGTATTGTCTTTTATTTTTAATATAGTTATCATAAGAATTAAATATTTTTAATAATACAAATATTGATAATATGTTTAATTTTTTTATAATTTATTATTGTTTTCTTCCTCTTACCATATATTGTACATTTAATTCTGGTTTGATTTAAAGAAAAAGTCAAAAGGAAAAAACTAATTTTAAAATTACAAGAGGGACCGACCTATTTATATTTCATGCAACGTATTTAATTTGGTGGTGTGTGGCGAGGACCCCTTTGTTTTTTCTGTCACTGCCACAGGTGGACAAACAGAAACTTCGTTCTGTCAATTTTTATCATGGAAAGCTACCTTGTTTGCCGTTTTTGCCCCCTTAGGAGAGTACTACTTTCTTTTTTTCATTGTCTTTAACATTTTTTTCTTCTCTAATCTGTATTTGAAATTTGTTCATAAGTACTCCTATTTGAATACTAATTAAAGAATTAAAATATATAATTATAAGATATAAAATAAATATTAGAAATTAAAAATGTTTTACAACTTTTAAAAGTAATTAAAAAACATAATAAAAAAATATTTACTTTTGAATAAGATGTAATCGGTGAGTCAAAGATACCAACGATCTTGTGGTAACTAACCAGCCACATAAAGTGGCCTAATAACACCTTCTCCTTTTGGTTAATTTTACTCTGGAAGGTTCTTAACTAGCATAATTGGCAGGTTCGCACATAGTTTTGTCAAACAAGCTTCATGAAACCATAAGTTTGAACGCCATTTTGATAAAGAACACCAGTAGCAATCACCACCAACTTGGGACTGTACAATTATAATATCACAGTGATGTTTTATGAGTAGCAGTTGCTAGTGGAATCTAACTAGTCCTTGTCAACATGTGGCCTAGGACTCCACTTTTGGTGGTCATATATTTTTGTCTAAGGAACTTGACCTTTCATTTTAGGACTGTAGTTCCAGACACATTGTTCTTCTTGTTATGTGATGTGATCATTCATTGGTTAACTTTCATTTCATGACCGCAAAGATAGAGGGAGATATAAGGGGCAGACAAAAAGACTGGTATGTGTCACTAATACATTAAGACAATACAATTGGATGTCCTATGTGTGCATTCCCACCTGAATTGGTTGGTACCGGTACGGCCACTTGATCATATTTTTGTTGCACTTCTTAGTTCGACGGCAGCTTGGGGCCCCTTGGCTTGTAATGTAGCGTGAGAAACTAAAAACAGACAAATTCAAACAGTTTTTACACGTTCTTTTTCCCCTTTATTATACGGAAAAATGTCAATGGTACATTACATAGGTTTAGAGTTTAGACATTTCATTTTTTACAGTAATTGGCAACCTAACTTGAGATTTTGTTGTATGCCGTGAAAGTAGTAAGATAATTGATACAAAGATTGTTATTTATACAATAAAATTTGTATAATTCTATTACAAAAGCACGGGTCTTGTTATGGAAAGAGAAAATGTGAGCAAGATAAAACTGATACTTTTATGATAGAGTTGTATAAATGTTGTCCAAATTTTGTTATACAAATATTATTCCTTTAATTGATATTATATAAAATTCATTTCACTACATAACAAAACCTACAATCATTTATTAATCTTCTATGTAGGTTTATTACTTACATAATTGAAACCTCCAATTATTTATATATATATATGATTTCACACATGTCATAGACTGTACATGGCTAATGGATTTAGAACTTGTTTTCAGGGTCTGATTATACTGACCATACAAGCACGCGTTCCTTCGCTAAAGCCACCGAAATGCAACCAAGCCACCGCATCTTGCGAGGAAGTCAGTGGCGGGAAAGCGGCAATGCTGTTTGGTGGGCTCTATCTGGTGGCCCTCGGCGTCGGAGGAATCAAAGGGTCGCTGCCGTCACACGGCGCAGAACAGTTTGACGAGGCCACCCATTCCGGGAGGAAGCAGAGGTCAACCTTCTTCAACTACTTTGTCTTTTGCCTCTCATGTGGCGCCCTCATTGCGGTCACTTTTGTGGTGTGGGTTGAAGATAACAAAGGATGGCAATGGGGCTTTGCTATCGCTACCATTAGCATATTTTTGTCTATCCCCGTGTTCTTGGCTGGCTCTGCCACTTATAGGAACAAGATCCCTTCTGGAAGTCCACTTACAACCATTTTGAAGGTAAGCAAAACATTAATTTAATTTGTGAGCAAAATTGATTTTTGAGAACTGCTTCTAGTTGATGCGACTTATGTTTAATTTTCTCTAAAAATGATTCTGAGATAATAATAGATTTTTTTATTTCCCTGTTTCTAGCCTTACAAGAAATTTGGCCTAAGACTAATTACACTTAGAAGTGCATTCTTTGTTATAAAAAGGAAATCTTTTTATTGACTAAATACTACACTTTATAGCTTAAGGTCATACCTCAATTAGGTCACTCCTTAAAAAGTGTAGTTTTATCTTCATAATACATCTTAAAAAGTTATATTTTTAACAAAATGTGGCTCTTTAATAAAAGCTATAATTTTAAAGCTAATGCATTACTTTTATGGTATGAATTAATTGAAGGTGATTTAAGTGTTATGTAGTGTAGTCTTTGATCAATAAAAATATAAGATTTTATATCTAAAGACACACTTTCTACACATTTTATAAGTGTAGTTAATAAAAAGTATAACCATAAATTAAATTTTTGTAAAGAAGTGTAGGGCAGACCAAATTTCTTGCAAACGTAGCATGTATTATGTGGACTACAAAAATACTATATGTACACTCAATTTTATACATCCATACATACACCATTAATAATGCACAAATTTTATTCTCATGAGTGCACAAACATTACAGGCATTAAAACACAAACTTTATGTATATAAGTATAGGGTGTATGTATGGTGTATATTTTTTTGTGTACGTGTAACAGGACTCTATGTGACTATTTGTAGGATAAATTTATTTTTGCCCCCTCTTTATGATCCTTAAATAAGTACATTGGTATATTTGATGTTTTTGATTGATTGAGCAGGTTTTGGTTGCAGCTACACTAAACAGCTGCATCCAGAGAAATTCGAGCAATGCTGTAGTGAACATGGCTTCAAGCCCTTCAAATCCAATAAACTCAGGTAGCAAAGACGCAAAAGCAAGCAAGGGAGCTGAATTAGGGCCAACAAACACACTCAAGTTCCTCAACAGAGCAGTTGAGAACAAGGCAATCCACCCATCAATGGACTGCACAGTGGAGCAAGTGGAGGAGGTGAAGGTGGTGCTGAAAGTGCTTCCCATATTTGGCTGCACCATCATGCTCAACTGCTGCCTTGCACAGCTATCCACGTTCTCCGTCGAGCAGGCCGCCACCATGAACACCAAGGTCGGCTCCCTCAAGGTCCCGCCGGCGTCCTTGCCGGTCTTCCCGGTGATCTTCATCATGATCCTGGCTCCAATCTATGACCACGCCATCGTACCTTTTGCAAGGAAGGTGACCAAATCGGAGATGGGAATCACGCATCTGCAGAGAATTGGGATTGGATTGTTCCTCTCCGTTGTTGCAATGGCAGTGGCTGCAGCCGTTGAAGTGAAGAGGAAAAGCGCGGCTGCTAACTCCGGGTTACTCGACGATGCGACGGAGCCGCTGCCTATAACGTTCTTTTGGATTGCGTTTCAGTACATATTTCTTGGTTCGGCTGATCTCTTCACGCTGGCTGGTTTGCTGGAGTTTTTCTTCACGGAGGCACCAATCAGGATGAGGTCTTTGGCCACGTCACTCTCCTGGGCCTCTCTGGCTATGGGGTACTACTTGAGCACCCTCATTATATCAATAGTGAATGGTGTCACCGGCAATTCTTCCCACAGGCCATGGCTATCTGGTGCAAATCTCAACCACTACCACCTAGACAGGTTCTACTGGCTCATGTGTGTGCTCAGTGGCTTGAACTTCCTACACTACCTTTTTTGGGCTATTCGCTACAAGTATAGAGGGGCTGGAAATGCTTCTTCTGAATTTTGAAAATGGTCAATGTGCTCTTTAGTTTACAAGGCCGTTGATCAAAATCTAATTGTCAAGCCAATTTTTCGGCTGTAATTGTACATACTCCTGCAACCGAGTGGACCTACGTTTCCCGATAATAATAATAGAACTGGGAGGATTAGGATCTTCTAAGTTGGTTTTGAAGGGAGAAGGATAAACACAATCACTCGCATTGGGTTTTATGAGGACGACACCTATATTTCAAGTGCTTATATTTATTTTTATCATGTTTGAAGTTTTTCTTTTTCTTTTTCAAATAACATTAATAGTATTAACGAAAGGAAAGAGGAAAAGGAGTGAAAAGGGTACACCACATGTAATCGGCATTGCTCTTCCGTATTTATCAATTAGTGAGAAGAATGATTCACATCACTACAAGAAAATAGCTCATTACCATCGACATTACTGTCGGTGTTACCGTCGGTTTTTTACGCTACCATCGGCATTACCGTCGGACGCGGACACACGGAAAAGTGGTCGACGGTAATCATTTTACCGTCGAAAAATGAAACTGACGGTAATTACCGTCGGTATAAACCAACGTAAACCAGTTCACATTTGAGTACATTTGAACCGGTTTACCGTCGGTTTAAGGCGACGGTAATATAATACTATTTTATTCGTGTTCGTTACTGTGGGATATATCCGACGGTAATAATTAAATATTTTTAAAAAATAAAATTGTTTATGATTTTGTATTATTTGTTTTAATAAATGACTATAATCATATCAATTAAAAATTTCATTTAATTTTTGTAATTTATAAATATATTAAAGTTTATATTTAATAACTAATTAAATATTTATATGTTATGTGGTGGACAACATATATTCCGTTTATGGTTGGTAGAATTTAAAGATGGACGATACACATGTGAAAAATATAGTTTCTTAGGTAAAAGACAAATAAGTAATAGGGGACAGATATCTCACTAATGGCTCAAATTCGGGCTTCTGCAACAATAGTTTCTCAAATAAACCTACACACTCCTCCTATATTGTAACACCCTAGCTAGCTAGCTTACGCTTAAATCGTAAACCATGCTTCACTAGGTTGTTATCTACTTGGTTGGAATGCTTATAGTCCTTTGCCCCTTCAACCCAGCACATGCAATATTAATACAAACAGCATTTTAACCTATTATGCTTACATACCCGAATTAGCTAGGTGAATGTTTCACATGCGCACAATTCCAGCAAGATAATTTATACTCAAGTTCTCTTCATCAATTTCTCCTTCGAATCAGCCATACACACACATCACCAACACAAACCTATTGTTGTCGCGATTATAAAATTAAAACACCCTAAAGGGTGCTAAGGTCCAGATTACCCACTAACTCCAACATTCTCTTTTTCAGGACATCACATACATTTTATCCGAACAGCACTCCTATATGTACTAGCACACACAACACCTTAACAAGCTATATTTCCATATACCAATTTATTTAAATGAGCAAAATAGCATATTAGAATCCCATACTCCAAATTAATTAGGCAATTTACATAACACATACAATTATCCTAACAGCTTTCTATCATGTTGCATTTTCACATATCACTTTAGCTAGATAATTAAAGAACACCTGCAACAGCTCCAAATATCATTATAACATATTTTAGTCATACTTAATTTAGCTAGATGATTAAAGAACACATGCAGCAGCTCCAATTAGCATTATAACATAATTTAGTCACGTTTCATTTGGCTAGAACTTTATCTACTCATGCAACAGCCACAAATAGCAATTTAGTTTGAATTATGCGAAATCTTCTCATGAGCACAAAATTCCATTTAATAGCAAACAACACTTAAATCATTCTAACATTTTCTTACTTCAAAAACAGCAGAAGCACTAAAATTCTCTAAATTTTCTCATGAGCACAAAATTCCAATTAATAGTAAACAACACTTTACTATAATTTATTTTGAATCACATAATCATAATTCATTTTGAATAACATTTTCTCATAATTTAATTTAAATGATCATAACAACACTTTACTATAATTTATTTTGAATCACATAATCATAATTCATTTTCTTAGCTTGACAATTTTATAGTTGCACCTACAGCCCACCCAACAACCTTAGAAGGTAGTTATATTACATTTTGCATAATTCAGATCCTTTCTAAATTTTTCCACTCTCAGCCGAACACACTAACACTGGACTCATACCACCTGTTTCCAATTTACAAGATCTTATGAAACATATTTAACATACAACATATAGGATATGGATTTGGTAACAAGTTCCCTTATCTGAAATTTTTCAAGCATACATTTGAACGGTCAATCCATACTAAGCCCTTATCACATCACCTAAATTATAAAATTTTCTTGTTATGCATTTATCAATTAATAGCACTTAGAACCCGATTCTATTTACCCTCCTTATAGCTAGAAATGGAAAAATAATATAAAAATCAATCACACTTCATCTAGACCAACACATATTTATTACAATTCATAGTTTGTCAGTTACTCAAGATGCCTAAAATGTATAGGGGAAGTAGCACCAGTATGATTTAGTTGCAATATAGCTTAGGTTCACACAAATTTAAAAGTTGTTAAAACTTAAAAGTCTGGTGTTTGTTAACATTTAACTATATTCTGTTCTGTTAATAAAACTAGCATCAACATCTTTACTTTTAGAACAAAGGAAGATTTAGATCAAATTAAGTAAATACAACACAATGAGTGACCCTCTAAGTTCAAGTACAATTCCAATTACAACGGTAAAGTGGTCGACGCCCTCAAAATATTCTGGCTTTATCACTCCTCGGTTCTCATAATATCTATCGTACATCCAAAATATTACCGCGGGAATCATTTTTTTCCAGAAATCCTATGTGCATGTTACACAAATTATGGACATGAACTTAATAATTTTAATAACTTAACTGAATGCATTACGAATTAATTCCACACAAATATTTGTCAAACCGTTCTACAACATAGGCCCTCCAATCTCCGCAAACAACACATAATCACCGTTGCCAGCACATCAATTCAAACAATGTCGGAAAGTAACGCTAAGCGTTCCTTCCCCCAGTCCAGCCATACAACTCCAATCCTACAAATCTATCCTAATAAAATAAGTCTCTATCCTAGTACCAATAAAGTTTAAGACATACCTAATTGCCGTTGATAATTGTTTGATCAATCCTTGACACAATCCTTAACTCCTTAGATCCTCAGCTCATTACAAATTAAGTGGTGGTGACACATCCTTAGCATAAGTCATGGCAACCAAAAGAAATGAAATGTTAAATAAACATAGACAATGTTATGAAATTAACATATATTTTGTGGGGTGCAAAGGAAAGAACAGAAGCAAGGAATATGTGGCTTTAGTGGTGGCGGCGCGGTGGTGTGAAAAAAAGAAAACAATAGCTACCCACAATGCAAGACAACATACCTGTAGCACGGTGGTGGAGCGGTGGTGGCACGGTGGTGGCGCGGTGGTGGCATGGTGGTGTTATGGTGGTGAGTGGGGAAGGAGAGAAGGGAAGAGAAAGGAGAAAGAAGGAGA
This sequence comes from Nissolia schottii, assembly GCA_003254905.1. Taxonomy (NCBI): domain Eukaryota; kingdom Viridiplantae; phylum Streptophyta; class Magnoliopsida; order Fabales; family Fabaceae; genus Nissolia; species Nissolia schottii. Next base: position 90,584 of record QANU01089988.1, read on the forward strand.
AAGAAGTTGCAGTAATGAGAAGAAGAGAAAGGAAATTCGCTTAAGTATTTTTCTGAAAGATTACCGTCGGATTTATCCGACGGTAACCAGTGAATTCTAACGGTAATAAAATAAAATAAAACGCATCGTTTTATTAAACACATTACCGTCGGTACTTACCGACGGTAATGCAACACCAACGGTAACCCAATTACATGGCGCCAAGATTTTGGAGCCAAAATGAAAAATTTTAAATAAAATTTTTACCGTCAGTAATATCCGACAGTAAAGGCGGCTATTACCCACTGTAATGGACATATTGCTTGTTTTTTTTTCCGCGAACCGATTACCGTCGGTAAAGTGGTAAATGCCGATGGTAATACCGTGGGAAAATAACCGACGGTAATTTTGTGACGGTAATAGTCATATTTCTAGTAGTGCATGCAGATGCTCCTACTCAACTTGGTGGTTTATGTTGTGGGAAAATACTTGGGTTTTGCTATTGTTTGACCTATGCTTAATGGTCAAAAAGCTAACTTATGGTATTTATCATGTGGGAAGCACTTGTTTCTTTAACTAAGACAAGCAATCATCCAAGACTCAGCCATAGAGATTTTATTCTTATTTTTGAGTGTCACTTTTATTTTTGTTATTGAAAGTGAGAAGTGAGGAGTCTCACTTTAGTTTTTAATAATAGATATTCATCACATTATATTTTCAACAAATAATTACATAACATATGTATCTTGGACACGCATGCTTTGTTTTTATTTTTAATTTAAAAAAAAAGTCATGCATTAACTGGCCTTATAATTAAATTCCAATGTGATCCCGTTTCTGTTAATGAATAGACCTATCAAATTAAGCAATATTGTTGCATGCTATGTGTTTTAAACATATTAAAAAGTTGTTTTAGTAATCTATAATAAGGAATTTCATAAATATATTAATTTTTTTAGTTTATAAAACGCATGAGATAATAGCTGGGACCAAAATTAGTCTCTTTTATTAGCAAGAAAAAAATAACATTTTTGTAACACTTTTATTTTTTATGATACATTGATGATGTGACTTCAATATAATGAGTGAGACTAAATTGAAGACTCTTACCCTTTGCTTAGATGGGGAAAGAAAATAGAAAGAAAGAAAATGAAAAGAAGAGAAAAATGTTAATTTTCTCTTTATTGTTTGGATAAAGAGAAAATGAATTAAAAAAATGCGAGATCATTTTAAATAACATTTTAATCTCTACTTCAATTAGATAAATAAATAAGAATAGAATTATCATTTTAAACAAAACACTATTCTTCAATAATTTTCTTCTCAAATATGAAGAGAAAACTATTTTGTGGGGTCTACATCCTTTTTTTTTCTTTCTTTCCTATTTTCTCTCCACCTCCAAACAAAAAAAAATGTTGTTATCTCTCATTTTTCTTTCCTCTCACTTTCTTTCTATCCAAATTCTCTTCATCCAAAGCACATTAGAGAGACTCTCATGAAGATATTCTTAACTCTATATTCCATTTGTAAGGTTTTTTTTTTTTTTTGTCATATCGGTTTAAATCAAAATGAGGAAAAAAAAAAAACCTTAAAACTAATTTTCCATCTTCTGTTGGGCATGTAATCAAGCTGGCATGCTCTGGTGGCAGTTTGGCACATAATCCAATCTTTGCCATTCCACTCTGTTGACTGTTTGGCACATACTTCAAAGTGTGGAACGTTGATCCAAACAAAAAAGAAACGAAGACTAGGGATTCAACCGAAAAGTCAACAATGATTAATTAGTAATAAATATAAATAGTGTTAGCATCTAATCAACTGGGGATGTAGCTCAGATGGTAGAGCGCTCGCTTAGCATGCGAGAGGTACGGGGATCGATACCCCGCATCTCCATTTATTTCACCTAACATTGCATCCTCTTTATTTTTTTGGGGCCTGAGTTGTTGTTGTTCGTGGGCTGCCCGGCCCAATAAGTGTCCAGTATAAAGCAGGTTGGTGGCGGCACAAAAACGCTGCGTTTTAGAGCGTGGAGTACTTTAGTTAATGAAAAAATTGGATTGCACTGTGCGTTTTGCACCGCACCGCACCGCACCAGAATCAGATCGATATACACGACACGGAGAGAGAGAGAGAGAGAGAGAGTGAGAGAGCTCAGTGGAGTTAGATCGCTCTCTCTTAGGCCGCAACCGCAACTGCAACTGTGATCGGCGACTGCTTCTCCTTCGATCCCTTCACTAGCAGCCAGGTTTCCTTCAATCTCAACTGATTCTCTCTCTTCTTCCAACCATAGATCGCTCGCTGCTATAAATTTCTTACTTCTTACTCATTCACTTCCATTTTCTGTTATTTTCGTCTATGTCAATTCTCATCGCTTACTTCAACTGATGTACATATACATGTTGCTTTTGTTCTGATTTGGCACAATGAACCAAACAGTCCCGTGTTTATTTTTTCTACTTTCCTTTTTTATTTGAATTTATATTAATTTAATTGAATTATTCGATTTTACTCTCCGATAATAGCATGATTGAAGTTGCTACTACTAGCTAGTGAGTGAACTCAAGAACAAATTATATTTATTTTCCTAGTTTACAATGCTATCAATTATCGACGTTTAGTATTTTAGATGAATTCCGCTGTGGAAATTCAGTTTCAGCTAGAGGAGGAGCAGGGGAATGATAATAGTTGTGTGTCTGTGTAGATTTGCAAATGATAGTAGTGTGATGTCATTTATCTTAGTTTTGGATTCGTGCTTATCGGAATTGGTGTTTAGATTTGCAGATAAATATTGGTTTCCACAATGAATTTCTTGATGCGGTCAACTACAAATGTCTATTCCGAGCGGGCACCGATTCAGGAGACACCTCGGACAGAGACGCCCCAGGGGACTACTTCAGGATCGTCTTTGGAGACTCTTATGTCCGATGATCCGTACTCACGGTATTCCATGATTGAAGAGTTTGATGAAGAGATTGATGGGGTTGGAGAAGAAAACGGCGGCGCGACCAGTCATGGCTCAAAGAATGATGCGCCAATTCTGGCTAAGCACCTGGATGTTTCTGAAGAAGAAGGGTGGATTACCATTCCATACAGTATGTCTTCATTAGCAGTCCAACTTTTATATTCTTCTTGATTCTTTAAGTATCAACTGAGATTTGGACATGATTTGGACATAATTTTTCCGCTAGTAAATTAGGCTACTTAGGATCATGCCGTAATGTGTTAATTTTATTGGCCATGTCTGTAACATACTTGAGAAATGAATACACTATAACTGCAGCATGGTTTTTGTTGGCATTAAGTTTAAAGTGGTAGACAGAGTTCAAGGACAATAGATTTCATCCTTCCTTCTATATATGATGTTACGGGTGAGATTGCTTTGCATATGTAATGATACATCTAATTCATAATTTTATTTTATCGAAGAACTTCCTGAAAACTGGAATCACGTGTCAGATATACGGTCCCTGCACTCTCTTGATCGTTCCTTTCTTTTCCCTGGTAAGATCTGTTCATTCTATAAATACATGAACCTCAGTTTTGGTTTGCATGATTTGGTCTGCTGGATCCCATGGAAAATTGATTGGACCTACTTTATACTTGTAATTCAGGTGAGCAAGTTCACATCATAGCATGCTTATCTGCATGTAAGCAGGATACAGAGATTATTACTCCATTTAAGGTTGCTGCAGTGATGAGTAAAAATGCCATAGGTCACAGCCCTGAGAAAGAAAATGGAAACATTGAAAACAGAAATAAGTCAGTATCTGGAGAAGGGGAATGGAGTTCTAGTAATCAAGAGCAGAAGGAGGAAAACCTGACGAAAGCAACGACTGATCACCCAGCAGATGTTTGTGCTGGTGAATCCCTTCTAAGGATGGAGGTTCACAAAAGACAGACTGCTTTGTTGTTGCAGAAATTTGAAAATTCTCACTTCTTTGTCAGGATTTCTGAGTCTGGTGAGCCACTATGGTCCAAACGAGGTTCTTCAGAGAAGTCAAACTCCTCTGAGACAAATGATCATAAGGCCTCAACAGCTGGGATTGGAGAGGCAGCAAAAAATGTGTCTTCTATTAGTGCAGTTATCGATAGAGGAAATTTTGATGCAAATATTTCTGGTGGTGTGGCGAGAAATTCTGTCAAGTGTTTTTCCCTACCTAATGGAGACATAGTGGTATGTGCCATAAATCTTCAGAAATTGTTATCATGCATTTTCTTGATCTAAAATTAACAAGAATCGACAGGGATCTCTCTCCTTTTTTATCCTGTTATGGATCCTAAAGTTCCTGTTAGGTGCAGAAATACTTCTGATAATTATGGGACTGAGTATTATAAGTTCCCTTTTTCCCCTTTTGATCACTCAAATTTTGTCATTTTCCTAACACGTAGCTGGGACATCTTTACTTATTTATGCAAGCCTCAGTACTTTCAAGATAAAATCCATTCAGATACACAAGTTTAGGCTAGAAATAGCTTTTAGAGAATTAAGACATGAATTGACTTCATTTATTCATCCTGTGGATAAAACTCTTGGAGAGTACCGGTACAAATGTGTAAAAGTCTTGCTTTATGTGGATAAAGTTGTGCTATGAGTTGATTGTATGCTCAGCTTTGATTCATCTTGTTATTGCATTATCAAAATTGTGAAATAGATTTCTGTTAAACATTTAGTGCATAAGAATTCTATATATTTGGAATATCAGAATATATTGATTTATGTAATTATCTTAATTAATGTGGCTTCTAGGACAGTTTTTTCAGTGGGAAGTTATTGCTTCCTTCAGATTGCTCTTTCTCTTGCTAGCACACTCGTCTATTCTTTTGTTGAACTTTTTAAAATTAAAATTTAGTTTGTCAACATTTGACTTGCCTCTTCAATGCCTTGGATGACATTTTTTATGAAATTTTTTTATGAAATTCTGCTGCTAAAACCCCTGTGGATCGAGAAATGCTTTCTTTATAGCTTTATTTCAGGCCTTCTGGGCATTCAGTACGCAAAATTCTCCTAATTATGCTTGGATAAGCTCATTTACTCAGATTACTGATCTGATTCTATTTTCCTGTTTGTAAGGATCCAGGTTCTTTTACAGGTGAATGTTGGTGTTAATTTTCTTAGAGACCCTTGTATAGAAATTCTTCAATATGAAAAGTATCAGGAGAAAATACTGTCTTCAGAGAACCAGGCAAATTCAGTTTATAAAAATCAGGATCCATGTGGAGAACTATTGAAATGGATACTTCCATTAGATAACACTCTCCCCCCTCCTTCTCGCTCGTCAACTCCTCCCCATTCAGCTTCAAATTCAGGAACTAATAGCACCTCTCACAGATCCACATCTTCAGCTTCATCTGGGTCTCAGTTGTTCTCCTTTGGCCATTTCAGAAGTTACTCCATGTCATCATTACCCCAAAATACTACTATTCCACCAGCTGGTCCAGTTAAAGCAGCTAGCTCTAAGCCAAACTTTGACATCGATGATTGGGATCAAATCTCATCTCAGAAGTTTTTAAGGAAAAAAAATGGGGTTGAAGAACTTTTATCTTTTCGAGGTGTCTCATTGGAGCGAGAAAGATTTTCTGTTTGCTGTGGATTAGAAGGTATCTATACACCCGAAAGAAGGTGGAGAAGAAAACTTGAAATAATACAACCTGTAGAGATTCATTCTTTTGCAGCCAATTGCAATTCAGATGATCTTTTGTGTGTTCTGATAAAGGTGTGAACGACAATGCCTCAGGACCAAATTTTGCTTTTTCAATTGAATTTTATACTGTCATACTTTCATCGAGCATCTATAATGTTAATAGTTTTCAATTTTTTCTTTTTTTTTTCTCCCTTAATATTTCTGAACTTGTTCTACAGAATGTTGCTCCTGCACATGCTCCGGATATTGTGATTTTAATAGATGCCATAACAATTGTTTTTGATGAGGCTACAAAAAGTGAACCACCATCATCATTACCAATTGCATGCATTGAAACTGGAGATGATCATTCTTTGCCAAATTTAGCCCTCAGGTTATTGTTCGTAATAAATCTCTTAATGATGTTTCTATTTTTACTTATCTGATTTCACACTGCTTACCTCTGTTTATTCAGTCACATGAGTGTATGTTGAGGGACCCCAACCTTGCAAAAGAAAGGGGGAATTGTTTGATGATGGCATGTAAGCTATAGATATGTGTAGGTTCAACATGCTTTTGAAAAACCAAAATCATTGGCACAGAAAGGCCTTAAATTTAATACCCAAAAAAATGGCTTGAAATTTTCTTTAGTTACAATTAATAAAATAAAGCCTTATCTCACTAGATGGAGTCATATACACGGACCAGACGACGCCATGGTGCCATATTGATAAATGTCTCTTTCGTTCCATGTAACAATAGGGTATAAAATAATCCCAACCGCCCAAAGAAACACTTTGGAGATTCCTGTACATATCTTTTTTAAATCAAAAACAATAATTATCAGCTCATAGATGAAGAAATTGTGTTTTTCTGGAATGAGTTTGTATCTTTTATGTTTCAAACCAATCTGATTAGCTGTTAGGAAATAAGGGAGGCGAGTGAATATGGTGGGTGAAATTCAGAATTTAGTTTATGGAGTTAGATCTAATCTTCAATTCTCCTTATGAGACGTTTCTGATTACAGGAGAGGTGAAGAGCATTCTTTTATTCTTAAACCTGCAACTTCTATGTGGAAGAATCTAAAGGTTCAGGATGAAAGAAATCCTCAATTGTCCAAGTTGCAATCTGGAAACTCAGGATTGATATCTAATCCTCTCTCTCCGAGTCTCGACAGAAGGAAGATTGATCCAATTGATGATCAGTATGCAGTTGTGGTATCATGTCGATGCAATTATACAAGTATGCTTTTGACCCCTTTGTTTATTATTATCTATGGATTTTAAGATGTTAATTAGTTGTTTTTGCCATGGTTTTGTGCTTAATATAGCTTCCAGATTATTCTTTAAGCAACCAACCAGTTGGCGACCACGTACATCGAGAGAGATTATGATCTCTGTTGCATCTGAGATGTCAGGAGAGTCTCCTGGACCTCATGAAAGAAATCCCCAACTTCCTGTGCAGGTCTATATATGTTTTGAACAATTGATTATCTCAAGTTGGGGGCTTTGCATGGGATCCAATATTTAGTTTGCTTTGATTATTTTCGATATTACAATTAGATTAACCTAATTGCTTCAATTTTATCAGGTCTTAACTCTTCAAGCTTCAAATTTGACATCTGAAGATCTAACTTTGACGGTGCTTGCTCCAGCCTCATTTACATCACCACCTTCAGTGGTCTCACTGAATTCACCCACTACTCCAAGGAGTCCTTTTATTGGTTTCACAGAGTTTTTGGGAAGGGTAAATGGCTCTGCCCAGGGGCAGAACTTCACTTCTCTTGTAAAAGAAAATGATAAACAAAGTGATGATGGTGGTGCTCAGACTGTTTCAGTGAGTGATGATGTTATTCCTAGTTCTGGCCTGAGTTGTACACATCTGTGGCTGCAGAGTAGAGTTCCACTTGGGTAATATATCATGTCCCATTTTTGTTTTTATGAACCCTTTTAAACTAACACTGATTAATTTAACACCGTGTGGCCATATCAGATGTATACCATCTCAATCCACAGCCACCATTAAGCTTGAGCTACTTCCATTAACTGATGGCATAATTAAACTTGACTCGTTGCAAATTGATGTCAAAGAAAAAGGTATGGATCACCCTGCTCTTGGACTTTGCCTTTTGTTCTTAACTGCATGCTTGAGCCTCTATCTAAAGAAATAGGTCAATAATTATTAATGGGATGATAGGAAGATGCTCTATATTGTCATGGTTATTTTGAAGAATACTCATGGTCATGGGCGTAAGAATAAATATGTAAGTTACAGACACCAGTTTTTTGTAATGCTACTTATAAGCTCTTTCAGGCTTCCCCTAGCTATGGCAATTCTGTGCCATGTGCTCATTTGGTTCCATTTTATATTAGTAGATGTTCTCCATGGAGATAATCATTTATTTCCACAATGATCACTCATCACTGTAGGTTGATTAGTATATGTATGAATGTAGAACTTTTCTAGGAAGTTTTGTGCATTCTGTTTCATTCCTTACCAGATAAGAGCTTTTCTGCGCTGCAAATGGTGGCAATCATGATACAAAATGCCAATTATGATATTGCTCAGGTTCTCATGGGTTACATTTGTGATCTCAACAGGTGTTGCCTATGTCCCTGAGCATTCACTAAAGATCAATGCTACTTCCAGCATTTCCAGGGGGATCCTTTAGAATGGACTTACGGTTGGTTGAATTTTAATTATACAATTTATTTGGGAGCCGTAGAAGCAAATATGGATGGTTGTTTAGCTGGATTTGAGAATTGCTTTTGAAACCTGCACTTCATGGCACAGAGGTATCTTCTGTTACTTTAGCATTGTGATGGAGTTGGCATGTCCATTTGTTTTAGAAATAGAGCATCACTTTTGTATTCTAAACCACGAGCTTAAAGAATAGATTATTGTTACATACCCTTGAGGGGAAGAATGTAGTCTTTATAGATAACTCTATTTTTTGTGAAGATGTACACGTGTCTGACTCTTCAGAGTGAAAGCATTGAGTTGGCCCTCGGTTACAGTTGCAATTCATTGCCTTTCAATTGATCATCGGTGGAAGCCTCGTTATCTATGAAATGCTGCTTACATTTAAACTTTTTCTTTAACCAATTAATATACATTGTGTACATGGTTGCATTTGCATCTTCCTTCCTAGTTTTCAAAGTCATGCAGCCATTGAAACTGCATATACATATTTTATAGAGAATAGATTATGTGATTGTGAATAATATTCAAGTTTCGAGTCTTGGAATCTGAACACTTCCTTTTGATGTGAAGGAATATTTTTTTGGATTGAGAAATTGTTCGCGTAAATTCGTGTTCAGCATACTTTAGCTATGCTCCTCTCCGAAATATAAAAATACCTGACCAGTAGATGTTTGTCCCATGAAAGGATACTCAACCTACCAAACAGAAAAAGGAAAACTATATTATACAGAATAATGGTCTTAGTCAAGGTGAATGACATACAGAATAATGGTCTGAGTCAAGATAAATGACATACCCAAACCGAAACCTAAATGTTTTCGCATTTTCTTTTTTCCATGTTTTTATTTGATAACCTCTCAATTATTGTAAATGGCTTTATGTATACATGGGACTCCATCATTATTGTAGCAATTTTGCGGTTGAACGCGATATGTGTTTATGAACTGGTCCCAACATAACCCGTAAGAATGGATCCATTACCTTATTGTCAACAAATGCTCGATGAAAATCGCAGATCATGAAATTCTGGATCTTCTTACTAATCTATTTTATTTTGAGCTATTGTTTCCACAGATGATACACATAGCTAATGGCCCTTCTGTACCTCTCACCTAAGAGTTTAAACATCGAGTAGAAAGATCCACACTTGAAGATCATTGAAATGATGATCTTTGTCTCCCCCTTTTCTCGAAGGATAGAATAAAATTTGGTCAAAACTTACCAGAAAAAAAATTGAGACTAGAAGATGGAGTTGCCTTCGCAAAAGTGTTAAAATTAGCATACAATTACTTAAAGAACTATATAGACTAAATATACGAGACCCTTGTGAAGTATAAATTGTTTTTTAATCTATGATATGAATAAGGGCTTCCTAAATGGAGAATTTTTTGCCAAGATCAAGTTTGTTATCTATTTTAACAGCATCCACTAATTAACTTTACTCCTTAAAATAATATAACTGGCTTTACAAAAATTATAGATACATAAGCTATAATTCGGGAGAAAAAAAAACTCAATGAGTGAGTGGCTCAAAATTGTGAGTTGTATAGGAAGTGATGGGCAAACAAAATATCAACCATTAATTTTAAAGAAATATGTATGAGACACTTTATCAACTTATATCTCATCTCAAACTCTCCTCCTTTTCCATATCAATCTTAAACTCATTTCTCTATCTCACCAAAACAACCCAAAAAAATTAAGTCTTTTCATCCCCTTTTGTCCACACTATTTTTCCTTTCCATTTTTTTTCCTTGGTAGATTACTTATTATCAGTTTTAAGAAATGTTATCAGCAGCACTAGTATTTATAAATATTTAAAAACCTCAAATTTTAAAATAGATTGGATGCCCAAAGATGTAGTAGATGTTTTAGCTTTTTTTCTCCCAAAAAAAATAGTATTATTTTCAGACGATATTTGGACTAATTCTTACAAATTTTAATTAATTTATCACTTCAATCTAGTCAAAGACAAAATTGTTTGTCAAAAATTGAAGAAATTATGAAGATACTTTTGCTTCCTAACCCTAAACCAACCCCTTAGAAATGTCTTATATTCCCGCATTTTATATTTCCTTATTTACATGTGATGCTCACATAAAGCATCATTGGTTTCTTACGTATTTAGTCAAAAGTTTAATTATCGGTAGCATGTATAGAAAATAATTTGTTGAAAAAGATCTCAAAATCTCAAAGGAGATTAGTCATTGTCAATGACGGACATCTCCCAGACAATCAAAAAATAAAGTATTACATTTCTCTAATAAACATTTAATATATATCTAAATACATGCATTATGTACATAAAAGATGGTCAGCGTTGGGTTGCAATGTGAATTCAACCCGTTTACAGCAACATAAATAAAGAAATATTTTAGCTGACCAAAATATCTGACACACAGACATAACAATAGGAAAAAAAATCAATTATTAAGACAATGATTAGTAACTCGTTTTAAATCAAGGTATCAAACCACAACTTCCTAAGTGAAGGATTAGTTTATGAGTACAATTAGGGAGAAGCATGGAAGTGAATGTTTGTGCTACGTGCTGATCCTTAAAAGTCAAGGGCAATATCCCTTGTATCCGCAAGTAATCTCATTAATCAATCATTGTTGTCATTTGTCACATATATCCCCATTTACTCGTTCATACTCTCTCTCTCTCTCTCTCTCTCTCTCTCTATATATATATATATATATATATATATTACTATATTACTATCCCTGATCTAACCATTTATGTTATCTTTAATGATCATGTGACAATATATAATTAGATTTATAAACTTTTTTCATATTGTTAATACGAAAAATATATATCATGGTATAAAAAGAACAGTTCTGTTACATGTACACCAAATAATGATACACCATACATACACATGTATAATAATACAGTGGGTCTCCTCAACTAACCGTCTGCACCATTCTCTCTCCCACTCTTAACCACGCGCGCATGGACACATTCTCCATACAAAACCTTTCTGCTTCCAAAAATAAGGATTGCCAAAAACGCGAAACTGTTCATCTTCCCCTCAGTCTCTTCACTCTCTTCTTTCTCTTCGATCTCGTTCTTCGTTCTCTGTTCGATCTCGTCGTCTCTCTTTGCTCTGCGCAAACTTCCTACAAAGAAAGCAACAGAAGAAGAAAGAAAGACCACGAAACTTGATTTTTTTGCATGTAACAAATACGCATTTTTGTAAATACTTCCAGTAAATATATGAAAATTAATTTCGTTTTGGCCACATAACCCGTAATGTTTCAGTTTTTGTTTTATGGATAAATTGTTGAAAGGTTGAGAATGTGATCGTCATTTCTGGGAAGCTGATAGCTTCATGTATTTTGTGTTTCTAACTATGTAACTTAATTTTCTGTCAATCTTTATTTTTAGCATTTTCATAATGCAATAGCTTGTCTCTATGGCCTGTAGTTAGTACGTATGATAATTCTATCTTCTGAATTATTGGTTATGATTCAAAAACGCTTTATGTGCCATATTAGTGCGACTGTTGATGACTTACAGATTTTGGTAGAGTTGCAAGCCTTGTGTTGAATATGATCTGTGACTTATGGATAATATTTGCACATATGCCCACTTAAAGTTTGTACTATATCAGATTCTGCATTTTTATGCATTTGTGACACACAAATAATTATTATATCACGCCATCTAATATTTAATCATTATAATAAATAAAAATTCAATTTGTGTCAAAAAATGTTTATAATGTTTTATGGATTATTTGTTGAAAGGTTGAGAATGTGCTAACAAGCCCATCCTTCTTCCTAAAAACAAAGACATTTTTTTGCGTGTGTGGATAATGTTTGCACATATGGCTACTTAAAGTTTGCACATATGGCCACTTAAAGTTTGTATTATTTTAGATTGTGCATTTTTATGCATTTGTGACACACAAATAATGATTATATCACACAATCTAATATTTAATCATTATAGTAAATAAAAATTCAATTTGTGTCAACAAAATTATAGTGTTTTATGGATTATTTGTTGAAATGTTGAGAATGTGCCAAAATGCACATCACCTCCCTCAACAAAAACATTTATGTGGCCCTGTTGATAATGTTTGCGCATATGTCCACTTAATGTTTGCGCATATGTCCACTTAATGTTTGCGTTTATGCCCATATAAAGTTTGTACATTTTATTTTCTATGGTATAAAACTTCAAAACACTGTAATTTCACAGCAACGTCACCAAATCAAAAACTCTCCATGGAATTCATCAAAAAATGACGAAAAATTGTCACAGATTCTTGTATTGTTATTTTCGATCACTAACCAAATGAGATTACAATTGTATACGCTTTGATTGTGGAATTGCACTCGCGACTTTGATTTCCATGGATGATTATGGTTTCCATGGAGCTTGCGTTTTGGTTCAGAGGTGGTTATAGAAGATTTTGAATTCCATGGAGCTAGTGTTTTTGTTTCAGAGGTGGATACGGAAGATGTTGCGATATGGGTGAGAAACCATTATGTATCAGATTCTGTTGCAATTGGAGTGCGCGTGGAATTACGTATTTACTAAATACGAAAAGTCTACTGTATTCCATATTAATAAACAGTGAAACTATATAAAACGGTGGTTTATGTACGGGTGTGTGGATATTGGGTGTACATGGAGCATTTCTGTAAAAAGAATTATGCATTTATAGGATATACATAATTGATTATTATTATTTTTAATAATAATCAATAATATATATTCCATATGATGCATAATTTCTTTACAGTATAATGTATAAAAGAATTTATTTGTAAAAAAATAAAATATATATATTTTATATGTACACTCTTCCCGGTTACTACCTGACAAACTTTAGGTGTCCGCAAGTAATCTCTTTAATCAGCATTTGTTGTCATTTCTAATTTTCCCACGTATATTCCCATTTACTCGTTCATACTACTACAGTATATATAGTTTAATAAATAAAAAATTATATATAATTTAATTGGTATACATTAATTCAACCATTCGCTATTTCTAGTAATGTAAAAAATATATAATATAAAACTTTCTTTTTAAAAAAAATACATAACAATTAAACTTTTATGCACGTATGCTTGCCAGTTACCACCTACACTGGGGACAAACTTTAGGCATTAAAATGTGAAAAATAATGTGAAACCAATGAGTTTGCTTTGTGCTCTACCATTTTATGCAATGACATGGGAGAATGGGTAAAAAGCACAAACTTGAATTGTTAATGTTCTGTTTCCAACGCTAAAATGCAAGAAGGAGGAAAAGTTTGAAAAATAATGCGGAGTTTTCTTCCTTTTTGGCTAATCAAAAGTTATAATCTTCTTTCTATTTCTTCCTTTTTTCTTTATTTTATATTTTAATTCTGTTTCAAGTTTCAAAGGTAAAATTTTCCCTCCCCCGCTACCCCCATAATAGTGATAGTATATAGTAAAATTGACGACTTAAAACTTTCGTAAACCTAAGTTCAATATTAGATTGGAAGTGGCAGTTTCCTTTAGGAAAATTAAAGAGAATTGCTATGTGTGGACAATTTTTGCTGTACAATTTTCCTTTTCTTTTTTATTGTCTGTGCGAGCGATATTTATCTACTCATGAAATATATTTAATGTGTATTTTATAAACATTATAAACAATAGATTTTAATTTAAAGTATTTGAAAAATATATAAAATATTTAAAGTTAATTATTGATAGTGCTCTTAAAACAAATATTAAATATACTTTACAAGCACACAAATATTTCTCTTATAAGTGGGCATGCTCTTTTTTAAAAAAATTGTTGTATTTAATACATTAAAATGTTAATTTTTTATATTTTCAATAAAAAAAATTATTGAATCGTTAAGGCTCTTAAAATACTTGTTAGTATATAACTTCAACAAGAATTGCAAACACAGACTACATAAGGTGATTTCTTAGTTATATATTTCATGGGGTAAATATCTCATTTATCATTTTTTTTATAATTTTTAAAATTAAATTCATTAATTTTTGTTATCATTTCATACTCTAATTTAATATGATAAATTAATACTTTTTAATACAATATTTATAGATAGATGCATCATAAGTTTAAATGGTCCGCAAATTACTAAATCTCTTATATGTAGAATCTTTCAATGATTTGAATAATAAAAAATTTATTATAATCATATAAAACATAACATAATAACAAAAATTGATGAATTTAATTATAAAAATTATAAAAATTATTAAAAATTAATAAACTAAGTACCATAGAGTATTTACCCAATAGAATTGCTAAAAAGCCACCATAATATAATCTTAATTACAAATAGAACCTCAACTACGCAAGGACAACGATGTGTTACAGTGATTTTACTTGTGATAACCTAACATACACCTACCTATGTACACTGCTAATTGGATTCCAATGTGTGAGAGTATCTATTAAAAATTAAACGGGTCACACTTTGTTTGTATACGTCTCCTACTTCCTTCAGATGCTTCTAGATACCCTCCTTCAAGTGACTTTTCACCAAATAGAATAGCAAGCGTGATCATTTTTAAATGAAACTAAGTCGATTCTTTTGCGATTCAAGTGGTGTGATTCATCAACTATTCAAACCGTCCATTTAACATGCCTTATCCTCTCTTATCCACTAGTACGTACGTGTTAATTAACGCTTTTTACTGTACCAGGAAAAAACTAATCATGATTAGCTGCTAATTGGTCTCATATTTATCATTCTTGATACATATATATATCACGTCCATATTGCTTGCATTTTTTTTTTCACCCAATAAACCCAACGCAAATTATTTCTTTTCTTTTTTACATGTGAAATTTTTCTATGGACTGGCAGGTGAAGTTTAAGACTTTATATATATATATATATATATATATATATATATAACAAAGAGCATGGCGCACCTTAACGTGCAAAATGCATATAAGCCTTTGTCACCTAAAATAGGCACTCATTCCCAANTGGATTAGACTCACGATCCTAATTGGGCCTCCTGCCTCCACGGAACATAGCCTAAATGACCATTCCACCAGCGAGGAACCCATCCTCGAGTTTAAGAGAAAATCTCAAACCCAAAGAGGAATTCCCAGACCGAGAAGGAAGTCCAGTACCACGAAGGGATCCTCAGTACTGAGAGGAAAATTCAAAATCATGAGCATCATTAGCATCTGTCCTATAACCCTGGGAGGACCCATCTTCGAATATAAAAAAGGATTGACCCACTAGGCATCACATAGAACCTATCTTTTTTTATCTTAATTTACTTGGATAAAGACTTACTTGAGCATCAGAGTAATTACAGATACCCCACCACCACATCGGAGACACACCAAGGAGTCTTGGAATCCGTAACTTGTGTTATAGCTATTGGGCAAATAGTATCTCCACTACGGTAATAACATGTGATATTAATAAATTAAACTCTATACAATTGCTCAAAGTTCCCTTAAAAAAATTGAGATTAATTTTTATACATTATCTTTAAATTGTGTGTTATTATATAAGAAATTTTTGAAATAATGAGTAAAAGACTCAATTATTTTTATTCACGTGATAACTTATAATTAAATGATAATATAAAATTTTGTGACTAATCTCAAAACAATTTTGTGATTAAAAATAAATTAACGCACAAACAAAAATTAAATTGAGTTTAATTGTTATGTATTAAAGTTATGTAAAGAGTTTTTACTTTATCATTCTGTCCAATTAAATTTTCTTACATTACTAAAAATGTTTGATTTTCTTTCTCGTTATTTCAAAAAAAGATTTGATTGAACATGACAATGTAAAAAAAAATTATATTTACAAAAATATATAAAAAAAAATATAACACCGTATGTGTTATACAAAAAAAAAAAAAAAGAAATGGCAACTAGAGTCTAGAAACACTAGCGTAGGAAAGTGATATCTTTGAGATCGGTAAGGCTAAATGTACTCCAGTTTTGCTGACATTGTGCAATTATTGTATGGTATTATGTATGATATATATACACACACGCCTATATTGAGTACATAAATTTTTTTTTTAGGTTGTCTGTCCAGTATCCAAGGCTTGGCCTTGACTAATCCGAGTAGACCCGGGCCACGCACCTAACTATGGCGGGTGAGTCTCCCAACGGGGATAACTGCGTACACAAGGTCTCGAACTCGAGACCTTGCTTAAGCGATACCAAGTCGCTTACCACTTAGACCAACCCCCGTTGGTTGAATACATAAATTTTTGCACATACATGTATACTCTTTTTCTATATACATGTACAAACATGTTTCATATATAGAACAAAATTAGATCGAATCTGTGACGCATTAAATAGTGAAAAGTAACTATTACGCTTTCTTTCTTGCTCCCTATTTAGCGTTTAAATTTACTTGCTATCATGCATAAATATTTTAAAGTAGATGCACAGACTTTTGAACTAATGTGTACATTCTTTTTAACAAATAGAAACAAATAATAAGACAAAAATGAAAAAAAAAACGAAAATAACGAATAAGAAAATTTTGGTACTTACGTGCGCAAACTTTTGAATAACCAAAAACAAAAAAAAAATGATGAAAATAAAAATGAAAATGAATACGAAGAAGAAAACTTTGGCGCTCATATGCACAAATTTTTTAACAATAATGTAAAAATTTCTCTACACATGCACAAATTTTTTAACTACTAGAAAAATTTGCACAAACGCATACAAAAATGATTGAGATCCATAATATCTTGTGAAAAAGAATAAAACGAAGAAGAAAAAATTATATCAAAATATTGATGTGGTAAATGAAGCAAAATAAATTAATAAAATTGAACAAATAAAAGAGAAAAAATCGTTTTTGTTAAAATGAGAAAAATGAAGGAAAAAAAATGAAGAGGCAGGTGGGAGAAGAGAGGGAGAACAAGGATAGAAGAAAAAGAGTGTGAGAGAGTGAGAAAGAATGTGAAAAAAAAGTTTATTTAATATAATAATAAATTAATAACAGAAAAGTGACGTAAATAAAAAAAAATTTCTTTCAAAATTTTGGAGTGAGTTGCAGCAAATTGAGAGCACATGAACCATAATACTGAGTAATGATAATAACCACTTAAAAATGATAAAATTAAATAGCAATCATAACAACACATATCACATTCATAATTCCAATTGTATCATATGATAATTATTTGCCAATGACACATATTTGCAAAGTATGAGATCAACCTGACGCGAGACTTGGCTTCCACTTAGTTACGCCCGCCGAAGCCATACACGTCAGCATCCATCCGCGGGCCCCACATTCTCTCTCCTGCCCTAGCTGCCCGCTCCCCTTCCCGGCTTCCCCTCTTTTCTTTCTAGTCTTCCGTATACTATTACTCCATTTTAAAAAAACCTTTTTTTTTTTTTTATTTCCCCACTAAAGAATGAGAGAGAGAATCCAGAGTTTTTATTAGAAGAGCTTATTTTATTTTACAATAACAATAATATTATCTGTTTTTTTTAATTTTTCCAACTTCTGTTTTTTTGTTTGTTTTTTTCTCTCTGGTTTTTGTACCATTTCAGCAATGCGTGTGTTGTTGTAGTTGAAGTTGTGTGTGCATAGCAACATAGGAGGAGGACACAACACAACAACAACACAAACCCCATCTCTGAGATTTCTGTTATGCTCCGTTTCTGTCCTCTGTCTCTTTGGGGCATAGCTTTCTGTGTTGAGCTAAGTTGCTGTGTTCTTTCTGGGTAAAAGGGTTGTTGAGCATTACTCTCTTCAGTTTCCTCCCACAAGCTGATCAATCTAGGGTTCAAGGGGGAAAAAGTTCTTTTTTTTGGGGTTTGGGTTTTGATCTGGTTCATGTGATCTTTTCCCTTTTTTCTTCTTGAGGTTGAATTTCCGGGTTTTTTGAGTTGTAAAGTGTTGATTTTTAGGTTTTGTTTGGAAATTTGTCATCTGGGTCTTGGGGTTTTAGGTGTGATTTGCTTGTGGTGGTGGTGGTGGCTGTGGGAGGTTTGGGCATTGTGGTTTTTTGGGTTTTGATGATTTGTGGGTTTGATTGTTTAGGGCTTGACAGAGATGGGTTTGGGTGCTGAGAATGGCAAAGTGGTGGTGGAGTCCTTGGATGTGTGTAAATCAAAGGGGAGGAAGAAGAAGAAGAAAGGGGAAGATGGGGTTGTGGAGGAGGAAGACACTGGATGCTGGATTAGGTTGAGGTTGTTTGGGAGCTGCATTTCCTCAAGATCCAAGGTTGATAGCTCTGTTAGTGGCACCAGCACTAATTATGGTAACCTCTCTCTCCCTTGGAAGATATTATTGTTCTTATTAGTATATATGCTTGGAAGGTTTCATCTTTATACATTTTTTACTTTTTCTTTTTGGTGATTTGTTTTGATTATACGTGTTAGTCAGGGTGGCATGAAAACAAAGTTGAACATGTAGAGATTTGCTTGTTAAATGGTAGCAAGTTTGTGTTTCTCATAATTCCTGCCCATTCAAAACTCCATATGTAAATATATTCCCAAAGTCCAGGGTGGTGTTATAATAGAGAACATGCTATATTTAAGATTTTGTGAGAACTTTGAAGGGGAAATCCAAACTTAGGGTCAATTCTTTCATCCCATTGGGTGGGGGATGAGTTCATATGTTAGACAATTGCTTTTGTGAACTTATGATAATCAAGTTCCATGTGTGTTTGTCATGCATGACAGAAGACTTTGTAGTTTGATCAATTCTCACTGGTTTTCCGCATTTACTTTAATAATATTGTCATTTTTGAAGTGCAATCTGATTCTCCATCTTTTTTTAGCCTTATACAGCATGGTGCTATCTTATTGCTTTTTCTAATTATTTTGTTCTCGTCTCTCTGCTGGTTTTTTCTTCTCATTAGCTGAAAGTAAATCAACTATTGATACAAGTAGAGACCAGCCAACTGTTCCTGTAGTCTCTTCTACAACCACTAGTAATACTGAAAGCAATGCATCCACTTCCAAACTTGAAGAGGAGCTTAAAGTTGCTTCCAGGCTGCGAAAGTTCACTTTCAATGATCTTAAGTTGGCAACAAGAAATTTTCGGCCTGAGAGTCTTCTTGGTGAAGGCGGGTTTGGTTGTGTGTTCAAGGGATGGATCGAAGAAAATGGAACTGCTCCGGTGAAACCTGGCACAGGGCTTACTGTTGCTGTAAAAACCCTCAACCATAATGGGCTCCAGGGTCATAAAGAATGGCTGGTTTGTGATTTTGCTAATATTCTTTTCTCCCTTTAATTCTATCGGATTTGTTCATATACATTTCCTTAAAGAGTATATTCTTGTTCTAGTCTTAATTTCTTCTTTGGTTCATGGCACAGGCTGAAGTAAATTTTCTCGGTGATCTAGTTCATCCAAACCTTGTTAAACTTATAGGTTACTGCATTGAAGATGATCAAAGGTTGCTAGTGTATGAGTTCATGCCTCGGGGAAGCCTAGAAAACCACTTATTTAGGAGTAAGTTACTACATTCAGACTAACCAGTTTCCGATTTTCATTTCCAATTTTAGCTGGATTCATTAACTCCAATTTAAGTTTGCAAGCTTTGTATGGAAGATTCTGCTTTGTGTCCTTTGGTTGGATCATATCTGTTATTCATGTTCTTACGTAGAAATCATATCTTTTTGTAGGATCCCTGCCTCTTCCATGGTCCATTAGGATGAAAATTGCACTAGGAGCTGCAAAAGGTCTTGCTTTTCTTCACGAGGAAGCGGAACGACCAGTAATATATAGAGATTTCAAGACTTCCAATATACTATTGGATGCAGTAAGTGCCAACTGCTACACTAAGATTGCATTTTCTGATTCCTTTTCTTTTTGCAATCTTTCTAACATCGTAATGATTCAGGAGTACAATGCCAAGCTCTCTGACTTTGGACTTGCAAAGGATGGCCCGGAAGGCGATAAAACTCATGTATCTACTCGAGTGATGGGAACCTATGGTTATGCAGCGCCGGAATATGTCATGACAGGTAAGTTATGTTCACTCTAAAAATTTATGTTCTCCTCTTGGTACAATGTTCTTGGCCTTTGTTGGGCGATCATTATTTTTTCCCCTCGTGTGGATCCTAAATTCCTTAGGAATCGTCCGTAGTTTCCCATATAGATATAGTTGCTGTTGCTGCATTCTCATAATGTCTATTAATTACAAAAGCTTGCAGTTTTATATTCTGCTGATAATTTTCACTTGCATCTGTTCCATATCTTTTCAAAATCTGATCCAAGATCTATACTATCTAATCCATTAAATAATGCGGTTTATGTTTTTGTGGCAGGACATCTTACATCGAGAAGTGATGTGTATAGTTTCGGAGTGGTACTACTTGAGATGTTGACTGGCAGAAGATCTATGGACAAAAACCGACCGAATGGTGAACATAACCTCGTGGAATGGGCTAGACCGCATCTAGGAGAGAGAAGGAGGTTCTACAGGTTGATAGACCCTCGCTTGGAAGGTCACTTCTCCATAAAAGGAGCTCAGAAAGCTGCGAATCTCGCTGCTCATTGCCTCAACCGAGATCCGAAAGCTAGACCCCTTATGAGTGAAGTCGTAGAAGCTTTAAAGCCGCTGCCGAATCTTAAGGACATGGCTAGCTCATCATATTATTTCCAGACAATGCAAGCCGACCGGTTTGGTGCGAGCCCGAATACCCGAAACGGGCAAACACCGGGATCATTGCTCACCCGGAACGGGCAGCGGAGCCTTTCAATACCACATGGTACACATGCATCTCCATATCGTCATCAGTTTCCCCAACAATCACCAAAACCCACCAATGGCAAGGCATAGAATTTGATGAAATTTATCATTTTTCTTTATCATGCTTCTTTTTTTCATCATTTTCTTATTTCTCAAGTACAGATGTAACTTACTTATGTCAAGCCATTTGTTCATGGACAAAATTGAGGGTAAAAAGAAGCATGCTGCTTTATGATGTATGTGAAGAATGTAAGGGCAGGTGAAGCTTATTGAGCAACTATGTTTCATCAGGTTGTATGAAAATATTGAAGATTATTAGTACCTCAATTTTATTTTTAATTTTTTTATTTTACATTTGCACCCTTTGAAATGTTTATCTCTTCATTCTTTAAGGCGCTTTTTTGTTTGTGCTACCAAACTCTTCGGCTCCTTAAATTATTGAGTGGCTTTTGTTTATGGAAAGATGAGAAAGAAGCTTTATTGCAATAATTTATGTCAATTGTTTGTTCCTACATGATCCAGCAAACATAGATATTCTAGTTATTAGTATAGTTTAAAATTAATAGTTTGATCCCATCAAATTCCTTAATAGTGCGTATGAGGTAGGAGAGTAAGATAATGTATTTAATGTTTCATTTAATAATTGAAGCTCTTTGATGAAATTCTTTGACATGGTTAGCCATTTTCATAATCAAAAGTTTACTACTGGCTATAAGTACAATTTACGCATGAATAACGTGCAATAAATAAATTCCAATTTGTGTATATAAAATTTTAGGCATGTGCTACTCTACTAGTGCTACATTTTCAATCTAGTTGAAATGGTAACAAGGTTGAGTTTTTCCAATCCGATTTGCGAGGCAGCAATCTATAACTGCATAGAAAATAATTTAATACTTTTTACATAAAATAATTGTGACTAATCCCACAATCAAAACATGCTGACCAAATCTATATATGTAGATCTTACATGTCTTCATTTTGGGAAAGGTAAACTAAAATAAATTTGTGGGTGGTTAATATATAGTATGAGGGGAAATGTGGTTAGACAGAGTAAGGAGTATAGAAACTTTCAAACTTCACGGACCAAGTTTTTTATTATTTTTTTTCTAGCTTAATTAAGAAAGTCGGTGGAAAGATAAATGACACTTCATAAAATACTGAACAAACTTGAGTTTATTTATTTAGTTTTGCATAGAATTTGTGTCTCTGGAAATAATATTATTGGGACAATAATATGTCCCAGAAGAAGAAAAAAAATTGAAAAATATGTTGATTCACAAAATGATTCATATGACTTTTGAATCATTCCAATAGTTTATCTATATAAGATTAAAAAAAAAAAAGAACATCTGCAGCCTAATTTAATTATTGAGTTCCTAGAAAAAGGAAATTGTCGATATTTATTAATAAAGATTGTTGGTGCATCTAAGCAATAATTCTTTTTCCTTTTCTTAATGACGTCGGAAGGTCCATGAAATCAGTTGTTTTGGTTGTAGCAAGATACCGCAGACTTGGGGGCGGTTCATTTGATATACTCTAACACAAAAATTAAATGTAACTTATGCTCATTCATCATTTGCATAACCAATATATATAACCATATGTAGCTTATCCTCAACCCACTTGTTATAAGATTGATCTCTTTGATAGAAACCTCATCTAGGGTGGAGATGCATCTAACATAGTCATGCTTGGGAAACCCTTATGGGATTTCATGCACTCTTCTTCTAAAATCTTTGTGAGTGTTATGCTAGTATAGGCTCCTTTGTATGCTTTATATATATGGCATTCGCTGAAGAAAGCAGTTGTTGTTCTGTTTGATGGCTTTGGATTTCGTCTTGATTGTGGTGATAGTTCTTTTTAGATGACCTAGTGCCTTACGTTCGTATTAATGTCAAAGATGTGTGGAGTAATGGTTATTGGGATATCTCTACTCTCTCCACGTCGATCTTTATAGAATCACATCAAGCTAAGCGTGTTTGGCTTCATGTACCTGGATTCCACCAACTGCATGGTGTGGAAAGAAAACTCATCGAATGTCTACTTGGAGGCCTCTGCATAATCACCATCAGGATGCATGTAACAGTACAGGTTCCTATTCTCCCATCTTGGATTTGGATTTGGAAATTACCCACGGCTGCTAAATGCCAATAACTTGTACAGGTTCCTGTAACCACGACGAAATGGAACAGTTCGTAACCATGACATGCAAATGCAATACATAATTAATATATATATATATATAACAATCATGAAAACATTCGTATAATAATAATAATAATAATCTTAAAAACATTTAAGAACATAAGCTAGTAGGGAGTTCTCTATATAGACGTTTTAAGCATTACAGTTTAATTGTTCTTGAAATGCTCGGGCTTTATGGTCTTGTCCTAATCTACATGAAATTATACCGGGTATCACAGGTTGCCATGTCCGGGTTTTACAGTCTTGTCCTAAATATACATGAATCATATTTTACTTTATGATCACAGTTCTATCCTAGATATACTCCCATGAAAATAGTTTAAATACATGACACAACATGATCATAATAACATAATCTTTTATCTTATACTAATAACATAACATGAGTTAATATTATTAAATGTTTTATTTTGAAAAAATAAAGGCAGACTAAGACCTTATGCTTAGGAAGGTTCCCAAGTAAGAGAGGTGTGTCACAATGGACAACTTAAATACCAAGTCTTATCCTAGCCAGAACCTTTCCTTAATAGAAATCTTCTCTCACTATAATCTTTCCTTAACCAAAATCTTTTGTTAAAGGTTTCTACTATTATGTGAATATTTTTATCACTTAATACCAATCATACACACGCAACGTAACTTTATTTAATGCAATAAAATAGGTGGTCTCATGTAGTTCTAAAAGGTTTTATGACTTTCTAAAATAGTTTCATAAATATTTACTTCATAAATAAGAAGTTTCTAAATAAATAATTATAAGAAAATAACTAATTAAATAACTTCATTAATAACTAATTTTATAGATACATAAAATAAAATACTAAGTTCTACCTACTAGGATTTCATAAAACATGCATAAATAAAATAATTTTAAAATAAATAAATAAATAACTTTAAAAATAAATATCTGATCTAAAATAGACAGTAAAGAAAGACACTTACCTGAAAATGGCTGACCACTAAGGAGTACTAAGTTGAGAGCTCCTGACACCCTATGTGAAGACATTGCTTTCCCACGAATGGAAAGCGAAAGGGAGAAAAAAAATAGAATAACTGGAGCGAAAAGTCTCACAAAAATAGGATCTCTCAAGCTTTTGAGTGAATTAGCACATGTAAACACTCAGAGGAAGCTTCTATATATAAGGGGAGGAGAAGATCCCCTTCTAATGATGCATTCGATGTGGAACTGATTCCTGCGCAGCTGCAGCACTAAGCCCCCAACATGCCGCGCTACCTTTGCATTTTTTTTTTCTTTTTTTTTTTGGGTCATCACATACCTCATCTAGTTAATTTGCAACTCTTAGGTACTTATTAATGTTGTCTAGGCTCATAAACAAGTTGTTGTGTCTATAGTTTGTACTAGATGCAATGATCACAAGGAAACATTTCTCCATTGCATCCATGACTATCCCCTATAAAGGGTTGTTTGGGACAATTTTAGTACTGCTGTTTCTACTTTCTCTGAGATGAATCGTGTGATTTAGATTTAGGATATATTGACTCAGCAGCATGCCGTGCAACTGTTGCAATGTGTGGTGGGTTTGGTGTGCAAGAAAAGCAGCGGTCCTCAACCGATAATCTCTGGAATCTAGTCATGGTGTGCAAAAAGATCTTGTTTGAGCTTCAACTACACCTTAGCATCATTGACGGCAACACATCAAATTCTGTTCCGCATGTTTTGCAATGGGCATGGCCGCCTGAAGGTGTTGCTAAAGTTAATGTTGATGGACGCTCCTTTGGGAATCCAAGTCCAACTGGCTTTGGTGGTATTTTCCGGGATTGGCATGGAAAGTGGATGTTTGGGTTTCAAGGCAACATTGGAATCACATGTAATATGCAAGCTGAGCTATTGGCTTTAGTTCACGGCCTTCGCATCGCTTCGAATCGCGGTTTTTGTCGCTTGATCATTGAGAGTGTGATTTTTCCGAAGTTGTGCGATTGATCACAGGGGATGCTTCTATGGAGTTGGGATTTCATTGCCATCACGCTATCATTGCGGAGAGTAAAGACTGGTTAACTAGATATTGGGAGGTCTCCTTGGTTCATACCCTTTGTGAGGCTAATTTTTGTGCGGATTTTTTGGTTAAATTAAAGCGGGTGACTAGAAATGACATGTTAGTTATTTTGGAGGAGGTTCCTGATGGTCTTCATCCCCTCCTCTGCAATGATTACATAAGGGTACTCCATGAGAGGTAGTAGTTTTGTCTTTTCCTTTATGGCAAAAAAAAAAAAAAAACATATAGTGTGATGACCTTGTCTTCGGAAGGGCGCTACAACGCTCCTAATGCGCTGCAGCGACACAGGGATAGCAATGCGTTGCGTCGCTCTAGGAGCGCTGCAGTGACACGGAAAAACCATTAGAACCCTTGCACCACACAATATTTTGGGAGGAGGTCATCCTCCTCCTATAAAGAGACCTCAGATAGAGCTACAGTTGCTAATTCCTTTAGAGTTTCTAAGATTCCACCTAGTGCTAAGACTTTTCTACTCATGTTCTTTTTGTGAAGACACAACATCTTCACTAAGGGTAGGTAGTTAGTCTTTTTAGGGTGACTTAGGGTAGTAGGCCCCAGCATCACTACTTTGATAGTGGTAATATTGTGGGGTCCACGATTGCCTTGGCAATGCCGGTTCACCATAGTGATGCCAATTCGCTACCGCAACACCCTATAGTAGTATTATTCTTTCAATTATGAGTTTTCTCATAGTGTAGTGTTTGTTGGCCAATCCAAGTGTCAACACTACACCACTTAGAGCTTCCAGTGTCAGTATTCCTTAGTTTCAAATCATTCCAGGTGAGTAAAGGTCTCGGTGCGTCGACGGTGTGCCACATTAGCGATCCATCAATCGAGTCAGTTGTGCTTGCATATTTAGTCAATTATTTAGTTATTTGTTTGTTCGGTACTGAATTAATTATATGCATATATGCTTAGTGCTTGCGTGGTTAGACTTAAGTAAATTAGATATGTGCTTATAAGCTTAGTAATTACATGTTTAAGTTTAAGTAGAGACCTGTAAATGATATGACAGTATGACAATAGATTTTTCATAATAAGTAGATGCAGGACATAAAATGTTGGTAAATTATAAATAATATTAAGCCATAGTTAGATCACCAGCGATAATTATTTATCATAACCATTTAAGCATGTGAAACCTAGGATAGCAGGCTTCTGTTTGCAATAATGTTATTTATAATTATGAATTTAGTTATCAGCACGAGTTCAACGTACTATATAAGCTCCAGATATGGGTTTAGCGTACCCACAGTGATCTCAGTGTACTTTATGGGTTCAATGTAGTTGTTCTTCAATACTGCAAGGATTTATCCTGGCGAAGCAAGATCGGACTTGTTCCTTCTTGACCGAGGATTAAGACTTGTCTCTCCTTGACCTCTCAATTGGAGGCGGACAGTTTTACACAATGGCTTTATCAGTTTTCTACTCAGCATCAGTGCTTTTAGAATATTTACATACATTATTTAGATATTATTTAATTTCCTTATATTTATTTACTTCCAATAATATATGTTTATATGATATGATTAGCACATGTTATGTGAGTGGTATCGTGATACCCACCACTGAGTTGACAACTCACTGCCCTATCGTAGAGGGTAGTGATAACAATCCTATAACAATCCTCTCGTCCAGTAGCAGTTGAGGTCCAACGTCAGTGGTGGCTCTGCTTTACAGTGAGGTATACCTATCATTACATTTATTAGGATACTCCGGATAGCTTAGACAGTGTCATGCTTTATTAGGTAGTTTACCATCATCATCATCATCAGTTTATTTATCAATTCAGATGTAATTCAGATAGTTAGCATTATATTTTATGCGAAGCATTTGTTAAATAAATTGTATACACAGTAATTAAATCACAATAGAGCTTTCGTAGGGATAGTATCCCTACATACAGTTACTCCCGAATTTGGGGCATGATATATAGAACCATATATAACAAATACAAGGCCCCAATTCACATATATTCTATGTGGGTCTTCATTCTGATTCCACTCTAGCCCACCTTATGTTATATGGTTTAAGCTTAAGATTTAGCCCTGCTAGGAAAATAAAAGACAGACTTTGTTGAATACATGTTGGATTAAGCTTTGCTTTCTTTTGGTACTTCAAAAATTACATCAGTTGCAATGAGGTTTAAACTTAAGATTTCATGCATATTATCCAAATATTTCACTATTAGACCAATCCTAGTGACTTTTGATTAAGCTTTGTTTGCGGTAGACTGCTAACTACTTTGAAATAGTTTAATCCTCTTTTTTAGATAAAGCATTGTTTGAGACAACTTGGTTCTTTTTTACTCATTCTCACCTTAATACTTATCATGCCCCCTGCTTTTTGAAACCAAAGATAATGAAACTACCATTTAGGCTCTAATACTACTATTAGGGGTGTCAAACGGGGTGGCCCGGCTCGTTTAGGCCTACGGGCCTAAACAGGCCGGCCAAAATTATGCATCTTTTTAGGGTCCGGCTTGTTTATGGTCAATCCGCGGGATAAACGGGCCAGCCCGCCAGCCCTTTTTTTAATTTTTTTAATTCTGGTCTATTTTTTATGGTTTTAAATACAAAATTGTGAATAAGTATGCACGATCATTTTTAGCTATTTTTTATTGTCTATTTATTAATTAATCGGAAAGAAATAGTTTAAATGATTGATTGCAAGATTATATTATCTTTTTTGTTCCTTCAACTATCTTGCTTGAAAGATATCAAATGCTATTTGAAATCGATTCATGAATTAATGCAACTTTCATTAATTAAATGACGGCATATAACAATGATGTGAGAATTGTTATGTTATTGATCAAAAACACAATTGGAACTCTTTCTTGTAGATCAATCAATAATAACAAGGTTTGAAACTATATATCAACTTGTAGAGCATAGGCACTCATTGTAGGAATAGAATGCAAAATTTATCAATATCTATGTCATAGCACTTTAACTATATAGCAATATAAATATAGTTAAGTAATTAAGCATAACAAATAGTTACATATGCTCAATTATAAGTCCAAATAGTTAAACTCTAGACTCTTAAACTCCAAAATAAAATTTAGAGTCCAAAACAAAACTTTTAAAATTTTGGTATTTTTATTTTTAAAAAAAATCCTGTGAGCCCGTCGGGCTGTCCCGTTTAGCCCGCAAGTCTAAACGGACCGGGCTTTTTTTAAAAATAGTTTCACGAGCCTATTTTTTGCATGTAAAATCCGTCCATTTACTTCGGCTCATAGACCGGGCTCATTTTTATAGCCCTAACTATTATCAAGAGCCTCGCCACCATAGACATACATCACAAGTCGACCTTTTCAACATTATCATTAATTTGACCCTACTTTCTCAAGCCACGTCTACTTATAAAAATCACACATCTATTGTGAAAAAGAACGTGCACAATGAATCATTAGTTAAATACATTTTTGATACACAAATTCTCGTAGAGAGACAAGTGTAAATGCATGCTATCTGCTTTGTGTCTCGTTCACCTTTTATCTTCTTCATTATTCAATTACAAAGGCATAGCTTGAAAGGAAGAGAAGTTTAGAAAACCATATAGTAAGCAAAACATACTCAATATTATATTATGCTCAACTCTGATGCCTTACAACGTGAATGTTCTTCCATATATGGAGGAGGAAAGAGTCTTCTACACATTCTGAAGATAAGGCGTAGTACAAACTTTAATTTTATGCCACAAACTTGGCTTTAAAGATACAATATTTTAACACACAGCCTTGTTTCTGACAAGCATACAATTACAAACACTATCTTTAATTTTATACTTTATAAACACATTTTATTTTAGACACTTGCATGCGGGTATTGACACCACTTTTCCATCATGACTCCCACAAATATTGAGACACTTTGCCTCAATATCTCACGAACCGAGCTACTCACTTCCATCCCTAATGTGACAGATGTCATGTTCCGCTAAAGTATCAACCCAAAAACGGAAAAAAAAAAAAAAAACTGCCTTGTGCTGTGATTAGCCAACGAGTTTTCTTTCTCAATTTCAGAATTTTCCTCTTCTTTTAGGGTTCTTTTTCTGAATTCCCTGTTTCGATCAACAGTAACAGGGATTCTTCTCCATCCATTATCAGTGTGTTTCCACTTGCAATTCATTCATTTAGGGTTCGCTTTTGAGATCAACCCCCAATTCGCTCCTCTATTCAAGGTTTGATTTGCTGTTGTGTCTGTTCATCTTATTATTATCAATTATCTTTTTCCCTTTGCTGCGTCACACGAGGTGGCTTTGTTGATTTGCGAGGGTTTATAATTTTGATGAATTACTTCATAACACTTGATTTGGTTAATTCTATTCTTAATTCAATGTGGCTGTGATGATGAAACCACCAAAATGTATTTGTTCTTTTCCTTTTCCTTTGAAACTAAACAGCCATTACGTAGAGATCTTTCATAATTCTCATTTTGTCTTGCTTGTTGCTATATCGTCGTACTGAGGTGAATTCTGCGATTCTATCAGTTATGGTTATGGAACACAATTAAATTTCAGTAATTCTGTTTCTTAATAGAGGCTTGAACTTGATGGTTCTCCTTTCCTTTTGAGAATTTAACGAGTTATTTACTTAATTACATGCCTTACTTTGGGGTTTATTACAGAGCACTTGAAGCACTCTGTTGGATTTTCTTTGCTTTTTTTGGGTCAGGGTTCCTAAAGATGGGACTAGCTCTCGGTTGTCTTCAAGTGGACCAATCAACAGTAGCTATCAAAGAAGTTTTCGGCAAGTATGATGACGTGCTTGAACCTGGTTGCCACTTTGTGCCCTGGTGTTTTGGTAATCAAGTAGCTGGCTACCTTTCTTTGCGCGTGCAGCAGCTAGATGTTCGTTGTGAAACGAAGACAAAGGTTTTTTTCTTATAACTAAAGCATGTCCAAGACCAAGATCTGTTGTCTAACAATATATTAGTACATAATATTGCACATATATTTTTCCTCATGTTATCTGCTTATCTAATCTTAATGTATCTGAACCCTGTTAGGACAATGTTTTTGTCACCGTGGTTGCTTCTATCCAATACCGAGCACTGGCAGACAAGGCAGTGGATGCTTTTTACAGACTTAGCAATACCAGAGAACAGATTCAAGCATACGTCTTTGATGGTGTGGATTTGTGACCCAAACTCCTCCAAGAAGTTCGGTTCTTTGGATGTATATTCAGGATGAGACTGATAGATTTCTATTGCTATTTCAGTTATCAGGGCAACTGTTCCAAAGATGGAACTAGATGCCTCTTTTGAACAGAAGAATGAGATTGCGAAAGCTGTGGAGGAAGAACTCGAAAAGGTAACTCCTCTTTCTATTGTTCTGTGTTGAGAGATGATGGGTTAGTCATCCATGATGTTTAGTTGTTCACTTTCTAATTTCCGTGCATTTATAGGCGATGTCTGCTTATGGATATGAGATAGTTCAGACTCTTATTGTGGATATTGAACCAGATGTACATGTGAAGAGAGCCATGAACGAGATAAATGCCGGTATGCTTTCTGCATCCACATATATTTTCGTTTGAGACGAAAGTACTATTTTTAATTCTTTTTCAGACATGTAAATGTGAGAAATATTCATTATGGGAAATTTCCTGTCATTAACCTGATTAGTGATAAAAATGAAAAAATTATGGTCTACTACTTGAGAAGAAAACTATGATTATCAATGTAACTCACATGCTGTAGTCTTGTGAGCAAAAACCTATTTTAGGTCTTAACAGTTTTCTTTTCTTTTTTATTTATCCTCTGCTTTTAATCATTGCAAATAGCTGCAAGAATGAGGGTGGCTGCAAATGAGAAAGCTGAAGCTGAGAAGATTCTGCAGATCAAGAAAGCGGAAGGAGATGCAGAATCAAAGTATCTAGCAGGGCTTGGAATAGCTCGTCAGCGCCAAGCCATAGTCGATGGGCTGAGGGACAGTGTACTAGCCTTCTCAGAGAATGTCCCTGGAACATCATCAAAGGATGTCATGGACATGGTTCTGGTGACCCAATATTTTGATACATTGAAGGACATTGGTGCATCCTCAAAATCCAATTCTGTTTTCGTTCCACACGGACCAGGAGCTGTCAAGGATATTTCTTCACAAATTAGAGATGGTCTTCTTCAATCATCTTGCACATCGGTGGGAAGAGTTTAGCTTCTCAACTTTATCAACATATGTTCTTTTTTACCGCTACGAATTTCAACTAGTTTGATGTGTTATATGCCCTTCCAGTTCCAAACGATCTGTCTTTTTACCCGTCTATTCATGTTTTGGGTATATGTAGTCCAATTTTTATCATGTGAAATATAAATAATGGTTAGTATCACGATAAAAAATTAATGCTGTGGAAAAAATTTTCACCTGTGGTCCATTTTTTCCATACACGATACTATAAACTTATGAGTAGAATTACTTGGCATCGTCTACTTTCCGAGACAGTTATACTGAAAAGTCACTTGCTAGTGGACGGTCCACACAAATCAAGAGGAGTTTGCCCTTCTAAAAACACAGATGTTGCGCTAATACTTCCATTGGGATACCTTCATTGCGCATATTGCATAATGGAGAGATGGTTGGTGATTTGGCTAGTGTTCTAGAGTCTACACATGGTGCGCTCAGCCAGCTTCAGAAGATTCGTCAATTTAACCTTTAAAGAAGATATTTAAAATCTGACACGCGGATAAATTGATATAACCCTGGAAAATTATAGATAGGATTCAAACTCACGTGTATGTGTAAAATACTGGTCAATACTTTATACCCCATAAATATTAATTTGAATTATTAGATTGCTAAAGGAAAAACGCAGAAAATGCCCCGAGCATCTATATTGGTTAAAAACTAGAGATTCACTAAACAAAACAAATAAGCCTCTATATCAAAGCATCAACATACACCCAACAATTTGATTGCAGAACAATTACTTTCCGTGCTAAAACCCTTACTCAAAGGTGCATCAATCAATGATTTTCCGGTTGATTTGTTGAACACAGACAAAATAAAAGTTTGTTTGTGCTTATTATTTTTACACCCCGAGCCCACCAAGATATAAAGATAATCAATCAAGAACTCCAAAATGAAGGACCAAATTTCATGGGAAAGTAAAACCCTACTAAACCCTAAGCTTATTGTCTCCACAAAGAAAGGCACAGCCTGTGGAATCACAAAATCACCAAGTCTAAGGCTTCAGGGCCAAAGCAAGACCAACCTTCGCACTCTTTTCAATGGCCCCAGTATCCACCTCACCAACTAGAGAGAACCGGGTTCTTGGATTCCAATCATGCTGGATCAGAGCACTTGCCCTGCCGTAGTTGTTCACTCGAGCTTTCACCAAGGTTATGGGGTCAAGTGCGTGCTGTGTGCCAATAGTCATTATATTCTCATTGCTAGAAAAACTATGAGAAATCTCCGCACCAACTGCAGTGTTAGTAAGCGGGCTTACAATGTGGTAATACGATGCATTGAGGGTGTCACCTTTATCATTTCTACATTCATCAACAGAAGGTAAAAGAAAAAAATATTAAACAAAAAATCAGCAGAACAATTCAAGTTGTATGAGAATATAGACGACACAATAAAACAGGAGGTCATAGATAACAATATAGCCTTTAGACTACTTACAGAGTAAGAGACGCAATAAGGTCAGCATGAGTGAAGTTCAGTCCTGCATTGGATTTGGTAAAGTTGCCAGAGGCAGTATCAAATGAAAGATCAGCTCCAATGGCAACCGAATTATTTCCAACCACACCAGAAAAGTTAACAATGGGATTTGCAGTCAATCCAATGCTGGTGCTGATTCCAGCATACTCATGCTGGTACTGGAGTTCAACCTATTAGACACCAGAGAGAGAGAATGAATGTCATCATTCGGAATAACTTTAAGTGTATGCTGGAGTAGGCTGGCAATAGGTGAATGCATAAGAATATTAACAGATATGACATAGAAAAGATTATTACCTTGCCGGATTTCTGATCTGGGAAAATAAAGCTAAAAATTGACTTGAGTCCAGGTGCAGGTTCATCCACGGTAACGGTTGTAAGTAGCTGAAAAGTATTCGGTCCGATAAAACTCATAAAAGAAAAGCAGCATGAGCTCTAACTAATTGTAAGAGATTTTGTCATATTGATTTAGACTTTTGTATTCAATAGTCAATTCATCATATTACCCATACTAAAGAAAATGATTGACTGTATACTGGAAATGGCTATGTAGTGTCACAAAGGTTCAACACAAAATTTGCAAACCAGAAAAAAAAAAATTGGGGTTAACCAGTTATATCACAGATGAAATAACCCAGACAATAAACATAGCCATATTTGCAACAAAAATCACTGACAAACATCTGGAAAGTCAAAAGGAATCATCACAATTAATTTTGCAAATTGTGAAATGGTGCAAGCGTCAAGAGTAAAATCACCCCAGCAAGAAAGTTCAACTCACATTTGAGTTAGTGTCAACTTTTATGTCAGTCGTGATGTTCTTGTTCTTCAGCTTAGTGCTAACATCGGCCAAATAAATCTCTCCCTTCCTGATTCCAGTTGAAGTGATTTCCTGAATACAGAAACCCATTGAAACAATCAGAACACTAAAACCTCAGCTTTGTGACAAACCAGTGAACCCAGAATTCATGCTAAAGTTTTTTGAATCAATTTCAAATGCACATCAAAATGAGTGCAGAACAATCAACCACGGACTACACCTACGGAGAATAAACCTCAACATTAACTCATTAACAATCATGCCGGTTAAATAAAACTAAGAAAATTATGGGAATCACCAGCAAAAATAATAATAATTCCAATCAACAAAATGACACTTCCACGATCAAAATCCAACAGTAAATCATACTTAACATGCAAATACTCTTGCTAAAATTTAATATATAAATAAAAAAGAGCTTACCACTCCATTGGAAGTGTAAGTGGTGATGGTGAACTTGTGGTCGCTCTGATAATCCTTGAACAGAAGATCTGAGTTGCGATTTTCGGTACAGATCAAATATTAATGCAGAAAAATCCAAAAAAAAAAAAAACAGAGGGAAAGCTGAATGAACTAAAAGATTAGAGAAAAAGTGAAAAATAGAAACAAAAAACTAATAAAAATAATAGTAGTAAATCGATTACCTCGAGCTCTCTTGCCGATGTCGGAATAGAGGCCTGGACCTTTCACCATGATTTTCCCGAGAAAAAAAAAAAAGAAACGATGTGGGAGAAAGACGAAAAATGAGGGAAAATCTGAGTGCAAATGTTCTGAAGAATGGGAAGAAGAAACCCTAATATTGGGGAGTAGTTCACCGAGACCCAGGGGATGGAGCTTCAGCCGTTGGATGTAATGTTGATAGGGAAGATGCATTTGTGGCCGTTGATTGATAACAAGAGGAAGTGGTGGCTCGAGAATCGGGACAAGGGAGTTGAGTTGTGGCATATTCGCCCTCCATTTTGGATTCTCTTTCATTTCCCTTTTTTTTTAAATAAAAAAAAATGAAAAAATATACCATTTTTTTTAAGGTGTGTCTATCTGGTGGCAACAGAGTTGTTGAGGTACGTGTAAACAAGAGGCACATCCAAACTTATTTTTGTTAATACTTTTTGGTAAAGGGCAAAACAAAATCACGTATGTATCGAAGTTAAAAAAAAAAAAAAAGAAACTTAAAATTGCCAGTCACTGTTGGTTTTGATCCTGATAACTAGAAGCCTAAATTGCTTTAGTTTTTTAAATTAATTTTTTTTAGTTTTTGAAATTACAAATCATAAATTAAGTTAATTTTATTATTATTATTTAACATATAAAATTATTTAATTGTATTTATTTTTATATTTGGATTGATATGGTGAGTAGCAAGGTGAAATTAAAGGGAATAAAAATAGCATAATGGAGTTTAACAACTATTGTTTGGATATTTTAGTGACGAAGCAGAATTATTTTCCATTTTATTATTTAAAAATTCTAATAGAATAGAAGGAAATTATAATAATTATAAAAATAATTCTTGTAATACCTTCCAAAATTTGAGATGAACATCTAGAAATTGAATTAGATTAAAAGGAGAACACTTTTTAACTATTTTTTATTATTAATATTTAATTAGATTCCAACTCAAACTCACCAATTTGGGAGGGAGCAAAAGTGAGAGTTTTTGGTAATTCAGCTTTCTCATAAATTATTTTACCCACTTATTAAACAACTCTATCCTATGTCACAAATTCAAGATAAATTTAAAATTTTGGAGAAAATATTTTTTGATATAATATCAAAAAATGTATAATTAAGAAGTTTAAAGTTCGATTTTTGCTAACATGCATTTTTAACTTGACCAACAACTTATTATTTAATGAATTAAAATGTCAATTTTTAAATTTCATTCAACAAAGTGACTTAAATTTATAGTTTTGAAAATTAAAATAAGCATTAATTCTAAAATTACACTAAACAATTGTCACTGAAAAGATATGTTGAGCAGACTCAAGCAAGACACAAATAAGTCATCAAAATTGATTTAATGATGAAAAATTTAAATAGTATACATGACATCATATGTTCTAATTTCTAAATTACCAAACAAAAAGCAGAACTCAAGTACAATGTAATGTACTCCAACTTGTATCATGGGCCAATGTTTAAGCCCAATAGCAATTAAGCTGCCAGGTCATCGATGCCAGTAACTCAGACCAAACATATAAGCATTGATAATAAATTGTTTTATCAACAAGGCATTAACCAAACCCAGCCCTAACATCTTCAAAATATCTTTTGTTTTCTACGTAAGATAATATCATAATATTGGTAAAATAACAATATAATACTTATATATTGTTGGTTTATGATTCCCATTTAAGTTATAACAAATAATGCCTAGTTAATTTTAATGTATCTGATAAGTGTTTCAAGAAAAAATATTAAACAAAGACCTATAGGGTATATGAGAAAAAAAGACATGATGAGGTGGACCACATCATAAATGAAGCACAATAAAAAAATCAATACAGAGGTTGATGTCACTAGAATTTCATGAAGAAAGGATAATTAATGTATAAGGAATCAAAGGAGCAAAGACATGAGTGCACCACATGAAACACAGAAAGCAATAGTACAATGAAACTATTATAAGGCCTTGGTTATATAGCTATTTCTATAATAAAGAAAATACGAAGCAAAGTTGGACAAGCCCAAGTCAACTAAGAAATTCTTGAATAGGTCTTTAATGTTATGAATTTAGAAGTGAAGTATATGGAATTGAGCCAAGCAAGCCCAACACCAATTGTAGGCAAAGCCTTGGATTGCATGAGTATTAAAAGAGGGATAGCCCAATTATATGTCACGTATACAAGTCCTACAAGAAGAAAAAGAAACAAGAAAACTGTGGAGCCACCCCAAAGGAAGTTTCATAGAAAGAACAAAGGTATACTTTATTCAAAAATTGAAAAAGTAAAAAGGTGATTTCAACAGAACTATGAGGGCATGTTCTCCCATTTCAAAAAACAACAACTACTATTTCTTGCAATGAAAATGAAGAAAGGAAGGATGACCAGCTCATACACAAGAACAACTAAACCAATAGAAGCATGATATCTCAGTCGGAAGGACAGCTACAAGATCGCCAATGGTCAAAGACTGTAACAACAGTAAACTTAAGAAAAGAGAGAAGTCACTCTTGCCTATTGGCTTGCACATAACCGAGAAGGCATCTCAGCTTTATCTTCATCTCTTTTAACTTATGCTTATTTTCAAAACATCATAATTGTGATTTTGTTTTTCATCTTTTTAAGAGTTTTTGTTCTTCAGAGATTTTACATCTATTTGTAATTTGAAAAAAAGCTTGGGTGTGACTTGTGAGTGATTTTTTGTTTCTTTTGAGAAAAAGTCATAAAAATACTTCTTGTATTATGAGTTAGAAAAGATTTTTTCTGAGTACTTGAGAGTTTAGAGAGTCTATACTTGAATAAATAACAACACAACTTAACATTAACACACAACAAAAACTCAACAAAGCTTGATTTATACTAGACGAGTTATATTAAAAAAAAATTTAAAAAAATATGGTGGGACAAAAACTCAAATAAAAGAAAAATAGTATCACTCAACACAACTTAAAGGCACACTAAATTATTTTATACTTTTTAACTTACGTTAAGATTTGGTTAATTTTTTTTTTCCCCTTTCGAATAAGAAAGTTGTGCCTTTGTGGTAAAAAAGTTGTGTGTCGCTGCAAATTTAAAGTGTAATTTTAAGATGTTATTATATAACTTTTATATTATTATTTTGATATTACTCCTTATGACTGAGGGTGGTTTCTTAAATATCTTATAGGGTAAATATTTTGTGCTACTTAATTTATTAATTTTTGATAATTTTTATAATTAAATTTATCAAATTTTATTATCATTTCATAATCTAATATGATAAATTAATATTTTTTAATACAATATTTATAGAGACGTATATCGTAAACTCAAATGGTCCGCAAATCTCAACCTTTTATAAGTTATCTCTTTCAATAATTTGAATAATGAAAAGTTTATTATGATGATATAAAACATGAAATGACAATAAAATTTGATGAATTTAATTATAAAAATTATTAAAAATAAATAAATTAAGTAGAATGGTGTATTATTTTTCACAAACGACCACAATAAATATATAGCTTTGACTCTTTTTTTGACAAGTGGGGGTGCCACATATATTTGGTTTCAATTTAAATAGCAAAAACCCACGTTAAAATCCAATTCCAAATTATCAAGGTTGCCGCATGTGCAACTCTTGAGAAGCGTTTTTCAGTGTTTTGGTCGGTGTGATGAGGTGCTTCGGTTGGATGAGAGTTTCACTTCAAATCTAATACGTCAGTATCTTTCTAATATCTATCTATAGATATTTATTAATTTAGACTAATCACCTTTCCCCCCCAATAATTGCAAGCATAGTTTGGTAATAATGCTACAGAAATTTTCTCATAAAGGCATCAAGTATCTCTATGAAATCATAAACTGCTTTATCCAAACGAGCAATTTCTTTTGGTGCTTATCCAAAGTGGCAATTTGAGTTCATGACTAACAAACACGAACCAATTAAGCATGTTAAGCATGTTTAGTCAATTTTTTTCACGAGAAATTTTGTCAAAAAATCTTTTACACTTTGGTCAATGTAATTACATATACTTTTAAATAATTAAGTTTTACTTTTGAAATTGCATCTTTTTCAAAGGTATTGTTCTTTTATGCAAAACTACATATATCAATTTTTCTTTATAAGAAAGCAAAGATATATCTATTTTTAAAACCTGATAGAAATTGAATAAAATGAAAAAGAATTTTCAATTGAATTGAAACCTAAAGCTCAATATATATATATATATANAGCTTGCAATTCAAGCTACTCAACCAATTATAACAAACTTAACTACCAATAGTTAACTTTTGTTTTTTTTTTATGATTGTAGTTCTATTTCTTTTTTTGGTGTTTTTATTTCACTCTTATGGTTGTTTTCATTTCTTTTTGAGATTTCATTCATAAGGGTTTTATAGATGAAGAAAATATTCAAATTAATCGTGAAGAAAATGTAATACATTATTTAAACTACAATGCTGATAGTGTTGATATTCAATATGAAAGATACTTAAATATCAATAGTCTTTGAATAAATAATAGAATTACAGATCTTCAATTAGTTTATAATAAAGAGTGTGTTTATATCTTATTAATATTAAATTTGATGTATTATTTTTAATTTATAAGTGTCATTAGACTACTTTATGAATAAAATTCTTTTTTTCTCATAATTTTTTTATAGAATTAATACATAATACAATATAATTAATCTAAGTGCGAATAACTCTTTATTTTATCACTCTACACATAATTTCATTTTACAATATCTTAATCGATATTAGTTAGTGATCACTTTTCAATAATTATTATTAGATTGGTATATTAAAAAATCAAATAAAATATGTACAAAACAACAGCTGCAAAACAATAAAAAATCATGACTCTCCCCCACATGATCAATCATGGATGATTCACCGAATGAGTAATACTACGTTGCTTAAAAGACTCAATTTGGCTGAAGACAAGTTATTCAGTACAAATAATTCTAACAAAAGGTTTATGTAAATTCCACCTTTTTATACAGAACCAAAAAAAAATGATATTTTTTTATATATATCCCCAAGAAAAAAACTGCAACAGCACTTTACTAACAGAAGAAGAAAAAGAAATAAATCTCATCCATCCCGAGACCAAAAATTCTGGAGAAGAATCATTTATAAAATAATTTTAATTCTCATTTTATTTAAATAAAATGAAAATCAAATCTTGTGTCCGCAGTTACAAGTTGCTGCAAGCAATACAAAAAAAATCTTGTTTCCATTTCCTTGCAAAAGGAACCACCTTTTCCATCACCGTTCACCATGAGCATGTCCTCCACCACCCTCACCTTAGAGCCACTCTTCAACTTCAATCCCCGCAGCAGAGGCGCTCTCGCCATTCACCGTTCAAAGCTTAAGTCATTGTGTTTCGCACCTAATTCCTCTCTCTCTTCCAATAAGATTGCCTCTTGGTCCTTCTGCAATTCCTGGCCACCCCAGAAGCTCCACGCTCCAAAGTTTGAAGCTTTTGCCACAAACATAGATACCCGCGAGTCCCTTCAATCCTCTGATGTCTTATTCAGCAGCACCTTCCCCATCAACAGAACTGAATTGGTCTCTCACCCTTTTTTTTTAATTATTATTAAGAAAGTTGTAGGAATACCCAGAAGAATAAAAATTAATTTGATTTTTATGAGGGAAATGTGAAGAACAAGTAGAAGGGTATCATTAGAATTGAAGGGGTGAAAGTTTGGATCAGCTCAATCAGCTTGATAGTTGGTTATTATTGAATTTTTTGGTCGTTACGTTTTAATTGTTTTGGATTGATTTTCTGACCAATCAAAACAAATGGTAATTACTGTAGCAGTATCAAGTAAGTTTTATATTGGCACTTTTCAAAAAGTTGACATGGAAAGATAATGTTCTTTCCCCCTTTCTTCTTCTTCATTTTTTTAGTTTGTTATTGTCTTTTCTGTAACTAGACAGTATATTTTGGTGTTTGGTATTTATGGGATTTTTGGCTTGGCTTACTTGAATTTGAAATGGAATCTGCAGGTGGAGGGAAAGATCTTTGTAAGGTTAGATCAGGGAAAGGATTTGAGAAATTGGGAGTTTACTGTGGGTTGCAATCTACCTGGGAAATGGATTCTTCACTGGGGAGTTTCGCGTGTAGACGATGTTGGAAGGTACATCATGTTAAAACTAGGTGTTTTGATTTGCTCCAATTCATTTCTTCTTTTTGAAGAACTTGGTGATTGTACTTTATTTTGAATGCTAATGTTAATGATCCAAGTTAGACATTACGGTGTAAGCTTGATATTGCAGTGAATGGGATCAGCCTCCTCGTGATATGATACCCCCAGGATCTGTTCCTATAAAGGTAGCCGGTGTTTGTGATTTTTCATGGTCTCACTTATGCCACACGACCATTATTGGCATGCAGAAAGTTTGACTGTAAAGTGAAAATTTTAGGACTATGCAATAGACACGCCTCTGAAGAAGTCATCGGTATCTGCTGAAGGGGATACTTTTCATGAAGTCAAGATTGATCTTACAACCAACAGTGGAATCTCGGCAATTAATTTTGTTCTCAAGGTTTTTTTCCTTTTTTTTTCCCCAGCATTTAGTAGCTGGGGATGTCAGATCCTTTGTATTGGATATATGGTTGATATAAGAGCCTTGCTGACTGAACATTTTTTTTTTCCGGTTTATTATATTTTTTCTGTTTCTTAATTCGTGTAGTCCTGTTGATGCAGGATGAGGAAACTGGTGCATGGTTTCAGCACAAAGGAAGAGATTTCAAGGTTCCTCTGGTTAGCTTCCTTAAGGAGGATGCTAATATAATTGGACCTACAAAGGGCTTTAGTTTTTGGCCAGGTTTTATTTGAAATCATTATGCCTTTGATTTTTCTGCTGCTTCAATAAATTCTATTTCGTTTCCTTAAATATGTAACATGTCATCGCTTATTGTTCTTCTAGTGAGTTTCAAATAAATCACAGTCCAGTGATACATTATAGCCCATAGTTCTAACTGGTTCCTGTGAGTGTATTGTCATTTATGTGTTTCTCAGTTATGGAGCATACCCATTTTATTCTAGGGGAAAAAAAAAAATAGCAATATGGTTTATCACCATTTCTTCAGAAGAATGAAATCTTATTGGATCCTAAAATCACCTTGTATATAATCTTTGTGCCAAACAATTGAAACAGTGTGGCAATCATGTCTTGAAGTTTGAAAATATCATTAGCCGTGCTTTATATGTATCAGGGGTGCCCTTTTTCGTTTCATTTTTGCTGTTTCCTCACACCATTTTTCAGTTAACTTGACATGAAAAACGTTTCATGGTCTTTCCTTACTCACAGGGGCCTTAGGGCAGATATCTAACATTCTTCTCAAGTCGGACGCAACAAATAACAGTGTTCAAGATAAAAGCAGGGAAGCCAGTGATCCAAAACAAGAAAATAGTCAACTAGAAGGTTTCTATGCAGAATTGCCTATTACCAAGGAAGTTACTGTTGATAACTCTATCAATGTCTCCATTAGGAAAAACTCTGCAACAGCTAAGAACCTTTTATATTTAGAAACAGATATACCTGGAGATATTCTCCTTCACTGGGGTGTTTGCAGGGATGATTTAAGGTGGTGGGAAGTTCCACCTGGTCCTCATCCTCCAGAAACAGTGGCATTTAAAGACAGAGCTTTGAGAACAAAATTACAGGTAGAGCTCTTGCAAGTTGTCTGGCTTTTCCTCTTCCAGCCACTCCGTGCATTTTACCCTTTACCTATCTGTTTTATTTTACTGCAGTTTTATTTCTTTTTTTATACTGATCTACTTGATGAATATATCTATTGGTTT
This sequence comes from Nissolia schottii, assembly GCA_003254905.1. NCBI lineage: Eukaryota > Viridiplantae > Streptophyta > Magnoliopsida > Fabales > Fabaceae > Nissolia > Nissolia schottii. The sequence goes on from QANU01089988.1 coordinate 132,742, forward strand.
TTGCCTCAGTCAGAATGCAGTGTTCTAGTTATTTGCCTTTCCTTGTGTTTTGTGATATATTTACTGCTCCATCTTCTTCTGCAGTCAAGAAACAGCAGAAAGGGAAATTCAGTAGAAATCTCTTTGGGAGAAGAATTTTCAGGATTTCTTTTTGTCCTTAAGCTAAATGAAAATACCTGGTTAAATGACAAGGGGAATGACTTTTACATTCCTCTATCAAGTTTGAGTAGTGTACTTGTTGGCAGCAAAGAGGATCGATCGGAAGGTGTGCAGAGGGAAGTGCCAGAAGTGGCAAGTCAGGAGGAATCTATCTCTGGGTTTACTGATGGAATAATCAATGAAATAAGGCATTTGGTGACAGACATTTCCTCTGAGAAGAGTCGAAAGACAAAATCGAAAGAAGCACAAGAAACCATTCTTCAAGAAATTGAACGACTGGCTGCTGAAGCCTACAGTATCTTCAGAACCACTGTTCCAACTTTCTCAGAGGAAGCCATTGTGGAATCTGAGGCTGCTGTTGAATCGGAGACAGTGGCGTTGCCTGATTTGCCTCCAAAAATATCTTCAGGGACAGGAACAGGTTATGAAATATTATGCCAAGGGTTTAACTGGGAATCTCATAAATCTGGAAGATGGTACATGGAGCTGAAAGAGAAAGCTGCAGAACTAGCGTCACTTGGCTTTACCGTGATTTGGTTACCACCACCTACAGAGTCTGTTTCACCTGAAGGATACATGCCAAAGGATTTATATAATTTAAATTCTAGGTACTTGATTAAAATCCTTCTAATGGTTTAATTATTTAATAGTTGCTGATGTGTTATTTAAATTTTTAGATAGATGGCATTAGGCGAATTGCCTACATGGCATTAGGCGAATTGCCTACAATTGAAAGCATATGTCAAACGTGCAGCACTTTAAAAATATTATTGTCATTGATTTCTTGACTAGCTGACAATGCTATTTCTATGTGCTGAAAAAAGTCTCGTAGGATAAAAGTGAAGTGCACTATTCATATATCTTCGTGAAAAGGAACTTTTGATATAAACTGTTTTTGTATTGTTTTAATATATCAGATATGGAAACATTGATGAACTTAAGGATGTGGTGAAAAGTTTTCATAAGGTTGGAATGAAAGTGCTTGGAGATGCTGTTTTAAATCACCGTTGTGCACACTTTAAGAACCAGAATGGTATTTGGAACATATATGGAGGTCGTCTCAACTGGGATGATCGAGCTATTGTTGCTGATGATCCACATTTTCAGGTTTGTTTGCGAGGATTAAAAACATTTATGTTTTGTTCTTTAGTCTTTACATATTATTAGTAGTCATCTTAAATCGAATCAGACAGGTCATCGCTTTTTTATTTATTTTTAAATTCCCAGCAACATGGCTAACTTTTTTTTTGTGGGTTTGTAGATCAATGCCTCAGTTATTTCCCCCCAACTATTATGGGAGTAAATTATTGAGACCCATTGCTAATTGATGTACATGGTTTCTGGAAAGATATATACTGTGTTATACTTGTGTTCATTTGAAAGCTACAGATTGACATGTAGAACTTTTTTTTAGTTATCTCTTATCCAACGTCTAACATATCATTTCATGGTTCATATTTTTGCACTACTTTATGATTATTTGTAATTTTACTGCACTACTTTGGGGTTATAATTGTATTTCATTGTATATGGTAACAAAATGACTTTGTTTTCATTATCCTAATTGACAGTAATTGGCAGCCATATGAAGTGCAGGATAGAAAATCTTGCTGAAGTATGGTTGAGTTGTATTGTAAATCCATTTAATATGTCAGTGGACTTTATGATAAATAAAAGTGGGCAACATTGACTGAAGCATTTGGAAGTTGCTTTTTATTGGTGATTTAGATACGATATGGGTCATTTGTTCTTTTGAATACGTTGATACTGTTATTTTTCTGGGTGAATCTAGAATACATAATGCATATTCTTTCCGGCATGCAGGGGAGAGGAAACAAAAGTAGTGGAGATAATTTCCATGCTGCACCAAACATTGATCATTCACAGGAATTTGTACGAAAGGATCTTAAAGAATGGTTATGCTGGTTGAGGTTAATATTCCTGATCCTAATTTTCAATAGCTTATTATTTGTACATAATGTTGTGTATCCGCTTCAGAGATTCTACCTATATAGATGCTTTGTAAGAGAGTATTTCTTGTACATATCAAATCATCTCAGATCACTTTTACCTTGCAGCCTAGGAAACCCAGTTGATTCTTTGTTTCTACCCTAATTATTTGCCTTCCCTATTTGATATAATTATTTTTTTGCATTTTTGATCTGTTGCATTGAAGTATTACATGAATTGTCTATTCGTGATACCGTCTTTTTATTCAGGAATGAAATTGGGTATGATGGGTGGAGGCTTGACTTTGTGAGAGGATTTTGGGGTGGTTATGTAAAGGATTACATGGATGCAAGTGAACCTTACTTTGCCGTCGGAGAGTACTGGGACTCCCTCAGTTATACATACGGTGAAATGGATCATAATCAAGATGCACATAGGCAGCGGATTGTTGACTGGATCAATGCTACCAGTGGTACTGCAGGTGCATTTGATGTCACAACCAAAGGGATCCTTCACTCTGTAAGCACTCAATTTGATGGTTTCAATTACATTTATTTGAATTTACTTATACCCTTTGACATGGCATGAATATTTGATGAAGAAAATAATGTTTTGGAATATTACTATTTACAAGGCAAATCTGTTTGTTGGAACTGGTTTCCAATCTTTTTGTGCGAAGACAGTGTAGTGGTGTGCTACTATTTTTCAAAAGCTTCCGATTTTTCATTAATTTCACTGTTACAGTCATAATGCTTCCAGTGAAAATCTCATACCTATCATGTTGACAAGCTTGGCTTGCTACCATGCCTGAGATTTTAATGGTTGTTAATGTGGGGAGAATAATAGTGACTTAATTATGTTTATTATATAGCATATAAAAAGAATTAACATTAAGACTCCCTTGCTGATAACATTACCCTCGCATAACTTCACATATGGGGCAACTCAATGTACAAGGCTCCCATTTGGTGAGTCCTGGGGAGGGTAGATATATACAACCTTAGCCCTACAATTAGTGAAGAGACTATCTCCATAATCTGAACTGGTGACCCTGGGTCACAAGACAACAACCTTATTGTTGTGTTAAGGCTCACGCTCCTTGCATAACTTCACATGTCTTTGTGATATTTCAGAAATATATGTAACTTCAATGATTTAAAGAACCTTTCCTTAGTCTCGTACCATGACTTCTTCTTGAACAGAAACTCTCTGGGCTTGTTGTAAGGTTGCTTCAAAAATTTGAACGGGGCAGATTGCATGCTGTTAACACTGATGCTTTTCTCCAAGCTGTCTATTTAATCTTTAATCTTGATGATATTTGACTTAATTCTGCTCCATATAGGTATTGGAAAGATGTGAATATTGGCGATTGTCAGATCAGAAGGGAAAACCCCCTGGTGTTCTCGGATGGTGGCCATCTCGTGCTGTTACTTTTATAGAAAATCATGATACCGGCTCGACCCAGGTTTGAATTTTCCCTTACTAAAACATCTTTGTACAGCTTGGGATTTTTTTTTCTAGGTTGAATTTGATTGAAATAATCTCTTTTCATCGGCTTTGCTTCACCTATTAGTATGAATAATCCCACTAGTAAAATTGGAGATGATCAAATTAGGCATTTTAACATGTCTTTCATATGTTTTCTCTTGAAGGGTCATTGGAGATTTCCTGGTGGAAAAGAAATGCAAGGATATGCATACATCCTTACTCACCCGGGAACGCCATCATTGTTCTTTGACCACATCTTCTCTCACTACAAAACTGAAATAGCGGCGCTTATCTCTATCCGGAAAAAGAACAAGCTACACTGCAGGAGTACAGTAAGTATCAGGACATTCTCCTATATACTACAGTAAAGTTGTTGCCTTATGACCTAGAAGTCACGAGTTCAGCCAAATGCATGCTTACGTTTTTTGTGATTTTTTCTAATCTAACTCTGAAGATGTTCTTTGGATATGCATTCTTTGGAAAACTGATGTAATGTGCAAAGGTTGATGATATTGGAACACTCACCATTCTCTCTTGATGTGTTTTTTAAGGTTAAAATCTGTAAGGCAGAAAGGGATGTTTATGCAGCAATCATAGATGAAAAAGTTGCTATGAAGATTGGGCCTGGTCACTTTGAACCACCTAGTGGATCCCAAAGATGGTCCTCAGCTTTGGAGGGAAGAGAGTATAAGATTTGGGAGGCATCATAATAATATAATTATTATCTTTCGTCTTAAATAAACTAAAAATATTCCTTTGGAAAATCTTCCCATTGCTTAGTTATCTCATTGCCTTAATTAGGAGGCAAGTAAAAATAAATAAATAAATAAAGACTCAAGAATAGGCTATTGTTGTATAATGATGATGGTGTGCGTGGCAGGCTCCAATTAAAGCGAGTTTGAATTGTGCCACTGTTGTATATATGCTGTATACAATACAACCATTATAGAGAAGGCTGCACAAGGTTCAATTTCAGCCAAATGCAGGCTCAAATGTAACTAGAAAAGCCTTCAAATCAGGATTGTTGAATTGTGTCATAAATTACCGTGTTTGTAAAAGCACAAGGTATTTAAATAATATTTTGTATGACATGAATGTATGGAACAAGTGCAATTGATAGTAAATAATTCTTTAACATGTTCATGGATTAATGGCAATATGTCAGTACAAATAAGCTTTCTGTATTAGTACAATTGACCTATTACTTATTGGCCATTTTCTAAAGTCCATACAAGGATGGCAATTTGTACCTTACATGTAGGTATTCAACCTAACTCAATGGATAAAGTAAAAATCCGTTTCTTTTAGACAATTATCTGCATGAATAATTACTTGAAATTACTAGTACAGGTTAGGGTTTTAATAAACCCATTTTGACCTTACTTGCACACCTCTCTCTCTATACTACACACATATATATAAGGGACAACTTACATGAGGAAGCTGACTTATTGTGAGAAATGAGAAATGTAATAACTTCCATTAAAAATAATAGTCAAGATTAAAAGATAGAATTAGTAACTCACGTGATCTCTTTCTCTCAAACTTATACTTTTAACAATGGCTTATATATATTACTTTAATTAACGAGAAGGATTTAGATTGTGATCAATTTCTTCATCAAGTGATTAGGATGATAAGTAGGCTAGAATGTTAGAAGATGTTAGCATTTCTTCACAAATAATGGTGGGATTGGGAGGTTTTTTGTGCTTTGTTTTTTATTGAAATTTTCAATTATCGTATGTGTCTTCATTGTATTATCAATATGTTGCCTTGATTCTAACGGTAACATTGAACACAAAAAAAAAAAAAACATGGAGAGAATAGAGAAATCCAAGAAAAAGTAAATAATCAAAATCTAGAGATATGGACTATATAGGCCTTTTTTCCTCCTCAAATTTTAATCTACACTATTATTTCCTCCTCTTTTTGGAATGATAAATAAAAAATTCCTTGAGTACAATTCCTTTGTTTTTCAAACTGATCCTACTATGAGAACTAGAGCTCAGTTGGGGTGGTCGGAGTTACTACATTAAATTATCATAACAAAAAATATATGCTCATAAATGTGAAAAGGTAAAACAATAATATAGATTGAAATTGCTCAAAGGTCAAACAATGATAAGGTGACACGGTTCCAAATTTTGTAGATGATGAAGTAAAAACTCATTATAATGGCCGATTGCAAATGTTCATTAAGATGCATGAATTATATGTAAACGACAAATGCTCATTATTTTCATTAACCAATCAATATGAATCATTACACCTATAAATCAACATTCATGAAAACAAATATATATCAAACCAACCAATCATTCTCTTGGTTGCCTGCCCGGTATCCAAAGCTTAGCCTTAACTAATCCGGGTCAACCCGGGTCGCGCACCTGGCTATGGCAGGTGAGTCTCCCAGCGGGGATAACTGCGTACACAAGGTCTCGAACTCGAGACCTTGCTTAAGCGATACCAAGCCGCTTACTACTTGGATAAACTCCCGTTGGTTTTTACTTACTGTCTCTTTTGAATATACTACATGCCAAATATCGTTTGGAGCTTAATGTGAATGATAATTCAATCATATTTATTCTATTCCATAAAGAATTAAAGATGTTGAGCAGCTAGCACAAAAGAACATAAGTGATGATCTTACAACTACCCTTCAATCAGTAACAAAATTAATAACTTTCCCATTCAATATTGTTACATATTGACTATCTTACTATGTAATTAACTAAATAAAATTTAAAAATATGAACTACAAATCTATTGTAAAATTTCTTCATATAAAAAGATGGTGATAAATTAAAAAAAGAATAGGCAATACATATACCACACTAAAAATATTGTATATAAAGATAAATATAATTTATAAAAATATATCTTTATATCTAATTTTATAATCATTATTAATTTTTTTTTAAAAAAATGTTATTATTTAAAAAAAAACTTTAAAAATATTAACGAACTCGTGTAATCCACTGGCTTGATCTCTAGTCTAACTTAATAATTTTGCACGTAAGAATGCATGCATGCATCAACCAATGTTTAATTTAAAATAGATAGATTCAATGACTATTGTTTAGAGGCCAAACTATGATCGCACAATTTATGTGATTGTCTTTGACCAAGAAACTCAATTGTTTTCCTGCTACTATGAATAGAAAAAACATGGAAATTTGAGGCTCATGACTCACTTGGATGGAGTTCTATTTTACCTGAAAAAGTGGTGGTAGGCAAAGCTATGACCCCGTTCTTCCACCCCCATTTGTTTGTCCAAAATAAAACCCCCAAATTTAGCTTCCAATGCATACGGTTTTGTTGCCAGGTCACCATAGCCCCTTCCATATAAATATGAAGCCTTCAATTGGTAGCATACTCGGGAACCTTTCAATTAATTGTTTTTCTTGCTAGCTAGTGTCCCCAGAGAAAGGGTTCTTTCATCCTTTTCCATTGGGCCAAGGGGGTTTACTAACTTGGATTTAATTTGGAGTTTAAACCTCTGGGGAAAAATTGAAAGAACCCTTTCTATAACATTATGGGTAAACACGACAATAATATTTTGTTGCTTTTTCTTAGTTTGGCAGTAATTGTTCCGACCCTGAAGGCAAATATATTGGAGAGTGACAAGTATTGGAAGGACCACGTGAGTGAGTTTGATCCATACTGGCAGCAGAGAGCCAAAGAAGCTGAGGAGGCAAACCAAGCTGCCTTTTTCCCTGACCCATATGCTGTGACCACCAACTTCACCTCTTCTATCAGCGAGTAAGCTAGCCCACTCGAATGAATTAATACGCTAGAATAGAATGTTGCAAAAGCATGCATGCATGCATGTATATAGTTTTAATTTGCTTCTCGTGCCTGTCTTACCAATGAATAAATAAATAATATAATAAAAAACAAAAAACAAAACAAAACAGGATCCTGACGGGAGAAAAGAAGGGAAGGCGGGTGCTGAGGGGGAAGAAGAAGGGCGGGGGGCAATGCGAGGCCACCAACCCCATCGACAGGTGCTGGAGGTGCGACCCTAACTGGGCCAACTACCGCCAGAAGCTGGCCGACTGCGTCATGGGATTCGGCCGCAACACCGTGGGCGGCAAGGGCGGGCCCTTCTACGTCGTCACCGACCCCTCCGACACGGACATGCTGAACCCCAAGCCCGGCACCCTCCGCCACGCCGTCACCCGCGACGGCCCCCTCTGGATCATCTTCGACCGCAGCATGGTCATCACCCTCCAGCAGGAGCTCATCATGGCCAGCAACAAGACCATCGACGGCAGGGGCTTCGAGGTCCACATCGCCCACGGCGCCGGCATCACCATCCAGTTCATCAAGAACGTCATCATCCACGGCATCAAGGTCTACAACATCGTCGTCAAGGAGGGCGGCAGCATCCGGGACTCCGAGCAGCACTACGGCTTCAGGACCCGCAGCGACGGCGACGGCATCTCCATCTTCGGCGCCAGCAACGTCTGGATCGACCACGTCTCCATGAAGAACTGCACCGACGGCCTCATCGACGCCATCATGGGCTCCACCGCCATCACCATCTCCAACGGCCACTACACCGACCACAACGAGGTTATGCTGTTTGGCGCCAGTGACAGCTACACTGGTGACAAGATCATGCAGATCACGCTGGCGTTCAACCACTTTGGCAAGAGGTGCGTGCAGAGGATGCCGAGGGCGAGGTACGGCTTTGTCCACGTGGTGAACAATGACTACACTCACTGGGAAATGTATGCCATTGGTGGCAGCAAGAACCCCACCCTCATTAGTGAGGGCAACAGATTCATTGGCCCTGACAACGCCTTTGCCAAAGAGGTATGTATCTATCTATGTATCTATGTATGTATGTATACATGATATAATATATTCTTGAATTTGGTTAACTGATCAGACATGCTTTTTATTTTTTGGGCGAATGAAGATCACGAAGAGGGAATACACAGAGGAGAGTATTTGGAAGGATTGGCAATGGAGATCAATCAACGATGAGTACATGAATGGGGCATTCTTCGTTCAATCGGGGCCTGAGCTGAAGAACAGACCCTTCTCAAGCCAGGACATGATCACCGCCAAGCCAGGGACACAAGTTGGGAGGCTCACACAATATGCTGGCAACCTTGGCTGCAAAGTTGGCAAGCCTTGTTAATTTCCATCACTTTCGCCCCCCCCCCACAATTCCTTTCATTCTTTTCTCCGGCCCCTTTCTCTCTCACTCTGTCACCATTCATTTGGTTGATGGCGCAGGCAGATGCAGCACTGCGTGTGGCTATTTTGCTTTATTTATTGTTAGTTGGCCACCTTTTTGTTTTTCTTTCTTTCAATGTTGTTCTTTGTCTCTACCTTTCCTTACTTTTCATTGGAAAGGATTGGCCAAGACAAGATAAATGATGCATTGGAAAGTGGGAATATGCCACGGAGCCACATGAAGATTAAGGGTGACGGACGATGTACTGAATTGTACACACTGCCAATTATAAGAAATTCTTTTGATTATTTTTTTTATTACATTTTGCAAACTGAGGTTAAGATGAGCAGCAATACCGACAAATTCGAATAAATATTACAGTCAAACATTTAGATAAATAAGCAACCAACTCTTCCATTAGCCACCTCTGAATGGCATTATAATGGGTTTCCATTGCGGTTGTGAGAAAAATGGGCAAATCGAACAAGTGCCGTAGAGACACAAATTGTCACTATTTTAATTAATGCAAGGGTGGACAAATTTAAGCTTCTCAGGCTGTGCAATGAAAGCTAGCCTTCTGATTAATTACTCCATGTAATATAATACTGCATATTCACTACGTACACCTATATATGCTTACGTGTTTGTTTCTTAGGAATTGCAGTTCATAAAGCTCCACAGATTTAATAAACTCTTCTTTGTTATTTCTATGTTTATAATAACCCCGTATACGACCAAGTTGGGTTGAGCTTTAACACAAATTGACAACTATATATATATAAAACAAATAAGTACTTTATTGACGACATTTACTAGGAATTTGCTTACCAACTTTCATTAGGGACATATCGCAGATGACAGAACACTTGCACATGGTTATCCCAAAAACCACAAAAAAAAAAAAAAAAAAAAAAAAAAACACCACACACACACACACAGACATTTCGGACTCATTTTTGAGAACATGCCAAACCCAATTTGTCTCTATATCTATATGATGTTCTGGAATTAGAAAAAGTTACACGGTCGTCAGATTCGCTTAATTTGTCCTTTCTTAACATGAGCAGCAAGCTCATTATTTATTTACTTTGGATAAATTGCATATATAAGTTATATATATAATATAGTAATAAATTTAATTGTTATGTATTAACAGTATAAAATTTTTTAAATAATAGGTCAGATAGTCAACTATTTTTTGTTTATGTGATAATGTTTAATTACATAACAGTATAAAAAAAATTCTACACTATCAATACATAACAATTAAACTCTATGCTAATTAACTTCGTAACGTATATAGTTCATGCATTATTTTTAACTCTTTAATTTTACTCCCTTTATTCTTCCCATGGTTCATTTTGTTAATTTCTAATTAGGTGCATAAGGCAAACCAAATAATGCATACTTTTTATGTGAATTCATTTTCTCATTTTAAGTTGCATGGTGAAAATAAAAACCATAAACCTCACCAGTCCTGTCTGGTCTCAGTTCTATAATGCATATGCATGGGAGTGAACAAATTACAAAAATATAATATTCTTTTGTACACCTTGATTTTATCAAGGCATTGTTTTTGGATAATTCTCTACAAAAAGGTTCTTGCATTGAGCCAGATAATGTAGTTTATACCTAAAGTATGCTCTAAGCTGCGGGCTCTTCAGTTTTGTGGGGTTTTGCCAAATTCAATCTCTTCATGCCCTTCGGTTTTGTGGGGTGTTGACAAAACTTAAATTCGTCTTATGTTAAAAGTTATCATCGACATTTCTGTCTTTACTCCTAGAAGCAGTTAAAACAACAAAAAGGACACATAAGCATGAAACAAATTCTTTGTTATATATATATAGATAAGTCTCAGCTTGAATCTGATATCTCATTCCAAGCGAACTGCATTGCTGTCTATTGCCTTTGGCTGCTGAAAATTGAGAAACACAGGAAGTGTTCAATGGAGCTTGCATCTATAAAGAGTGAACTCAATCCAAGGAGTTATAGGTTGCCTATGATGGATGGCGAGGCTAATGCCACAAGGTGCGTCAAACGGCGGCGAAGAGATTCGAATATGGCAGTGTTAGGGGACAATGAACAAGGTGTACAGCCAGAAGTACAGCAGCACCCACAGCGTGGCCAATCAACCCCAACCACTGTGAAGAGAAGCTCAAGGTTCAGGGGAGTTAGCAGGCAAGTGGTCATTAACAAACATCTTATTCTTCTAGTTACTTTTTTCCCCTGGTGTTGTGATTTCAAGTGAGTATGAAATCCTACATTTGTTAAGTTTGGCCTAATCGACAAGCATGTATTTAAGAAGACTCAAACTTAGTGCCTTAAAATGTTTAGTCAAGATGTGCATTTGCCCTGGTCATCTTGTGGTTTCTTGCGTTAGTTTAAATTTTTTGGCTCCCCTTTAACACAATAGTTGGTTGCTTTATGACTTGAGCCTGATCATATCTTTTTCCTATGATGCAGACATAGGTGGACTGGAAGGTATGAAGCCCATCTATGGGATAAAGGGACCTGGAATCCCACTCAGAAGAAGAAAGGGAAGCAAGGTACATGTTTGGACACTTACTTCATTTTTATTGGCTATTATTAGTTTTTGTTCTATTTCTGATTTGCTCACTCCTTGTTCATTGCATCGTGGTCCTGTTTGTGAACTTGGATTTTGTTGCTTTGCTGGTGGGGAGCAGTATATTTGGGTAAGTACTTCAACTGTTTGATTCCTACAGTATCTTGTTTTTGAATAACTGGATAGAGTAGGAAATTGACCTTTTGGTATTCACTTAACTCAGGGGCTTATAATGATGAAGAGGCTGCTGCTAGAGCTTATGATTTGGCTGCACTCAAGTACTGGGGAATATCAACATTCACCAATTTCCCTGTAATGTCCATGCCATAGAACATAAACTACAAAAGTTTTGTTCATTATGGTTGCCTTACTATTATGTGTGATATTTTTGCAGGTATCTGATTATGAGAAAGAAATTGAGACAATGAAAAATGTAACCAAAGAAGAATACCTTGCTTCATTGAGAAGGTAACCCCATTTCCTCAAGAAATACTGCCATTATTAAGACTTTTTGACCTTTTCCAAGTTCTATAATCTATATACTTGTGTGTTTTGTATTGTAGGAGAAGCAGTGGTTTTTCTAGAGGTGTCTCAAAGTATAGAGGAGTAGCAAGGTGATGCATTTTCTACCAATGAAACTCTACCTTTGGTTCCAACAAATAAATACTTGATGCTAAGGTTATAAGTCTGGAAATTGACTGCAGGCACCATCACAATGGAAGATGGGAAGCAAGGATTGGGAGAGTATTTGGCAACAAGTACCTCTACCTTGGGACTTACAGTGAGTTCTCACACTCTTAATTCTCATTTTTCTTTTGAATAACACAATGCGAAGAACATTCGCCATTTCACTCTACAGCCACCTCTAGAAATATAAGAGGACCTTAGGATTGTCCTAGGAAGTATTGTCAAGATGAAGGGCTGCTATCTCATATACCTGCTAAATGTTTTCTTCTGGAGGTACACAAGAAGAGGCAGCTCGCGCATACGATATTGCAGCAATCGAATACAGAGGCATAAATGCAGTGACAAACTTTGACTTGAGCACTTACATCAGATGGCTGAGACCAGGAGCACATTCTGCTGCTTCTCAAGGGCTAAAACCAAGCACAGACCCTCAAGCCTTTACAACCTCTAACCCCGTCGGAACCAAAAGAACCATGGAGGCATCCAACTTCAACTTCCATCCATTCCCTGCAGGTGAATTGGACAGCTCCAAGAAGCAAGAGTTTTCACAGTGCATGACCCCTTTGAGTCCATGTAATAAGCCATCTTCCCCTACCGCATTAGGACTTCTCCTGAAATCCTCAGTGTTTAGAGAACTAATGCAGAGAAATCTGAATTCTGCCGATGAAGAAGCTGAAGAAGTTGAGCTGAAATTCCCGCAAGAGAGCAGTGATGGGATTGGAGGATTACTTGGTAATGACATTAGCAAAGCCTCTTACTTGTGCCCTTCCAATATCAACAGATTACCTAACTTGGTGTCACCAGGAGAGGGCACAATGCCAATGTATCATAGACCTCTGCCTTCACCATGGAATGGTGCTTTCAACATGTCTGACTGATTAGTTTTGTTATCTTTTTTGCTGTAAAGAAACACAGCTGGGAGAAAATCTATTTTCTTAGCATACTTGTAGATGTCAAATAATTGCTAAATAATGGTACTGTAACCTAGTTTGCTCATAAATTGAAAAGTCAAATAAATATATTTTTAGGGATTATGCGTCACATTTGTCATTTAGCACTGCAAGTATCAATTCATGTTAACACAAAAGAGAGGATTTAGCAAGCTTCAATTCACTTATGTGACAAGTCCATAAGGGTGAGCAAAACATAAATAGCTTTTCCATTTCTGATTACTGTCCTCAACAAGATTTAGCTTGAGATGCTTGTGTTTATGATAAGTAGGATTATTGATCTTGAGGATCTTCAGTAGTAGCTCTTCTACTAGGACATGTCCTAATATTGTGTCCCTCTTCATGGCACATCTGACATTTGTACCCCCTTTGAGAGGCTGTGTCTCTTCTTTTATCAGAAACAACTCGAGGGCATGTCCTGCGGTTATGGCCATATTGACGACATATTTTACACTGATTATGTTTTATAACTCTCCCGTTGCTATGGCTTATCCTTAACTTGTTACATGTCCTTCTGTTGTGGCCCTTTTCCCCACATACCCTACATGTGAATCGCCGGTCAATCGAACTATCCTTGAGTTCTGGACAGTAGTGTCTCCTGTGTCCTTCACGTCCACAGTTTTGGCAGTAGAATTTCACTCCTGCATTACAGATAGGAAAAAAAAAAGGGGCTAAGAAGTCTGAAGTTCAACCATGGCTATGAGCAATGAAGTGATGAGTGCAGGGGTATATATACGACCTTTCATGGACATGCTCCTTTTCTGACGGTTTATCGGGTCACTAAAGAAGGCTTTCATAGTTTTGGAAGTATGCTTTCTTGCTGCAGCAGTTCCCTTGGCTTTCTGCATCCATTACAGAAAATATTCATTATGCAGAATTTTCAGTGTGTCAAAATTTTAATGCTTAAAATATTTCCATCCGAAGCACACATTTTGTGCTAGGCTTCTACCAGAAGAAGGGAAAAAAAATCTGAGGCTATAGGCACATTGCACATTAAAGCCTAATCAAAAGTAGTATTATAACTACAGCATCCATAAAACATAAGAAAACAGGATAGGTAAATAATATGACGGAAGCAATCCTTCATGAATAATATAAAGCAAGAAATCCTTTATTAATGCTGAGAGAAATGAACATTTTCCAAACACCAAATTCCAATTAGATACAAATATTATCATTTCTAACCTTAATAGCAGCCACTCTTTGTGCCTGAAGCCTGGGATCCTGGTGGATAATCTTCATTCGGTTGCTCAACATACCAGTTTTGGCATTGAGACTCTGCAATCATTCAACTAAACATATACATTTAAATTTGCAACCTTAACATCTCTAAATCCTCTTTTTTCAGATACCATATTAATACACCGGTGCATAGAATTTACATCCTTACACAAATGTAATTGTCCTCTATCCCATACAGATGGTTGCGTGGTCCATGCATAACATTAAGTTAACAAAAGTTTCTTAACCAAAAAAAAGTTTAATGGTCAAGCCTGCATGATAAGAAGCATTCTGATCACTTATCAACTTAACCCTTAATATGTGTGTGCGTTCTGAGTGTGCAAGCGCATGTATTTCTGTGTATATCAATCAATGAAAGGAACTAGCTAATGGGATCAACTTTGGTGATTCATGTAAAAACAAATGCATGTTAACAATTTACATCCAATATAATCATGTTAAGTAAGATTAGGAAAGCAGCCAACTAACTTTCAATGAACGACTAATCTTTAATCCAACTTCAGGACGTGGTGACTGGTAAAGACGCTTGGATTTTTTCTTCGCATCTAACTTTATCTCTAACTTGTCAACTTCGTCATCTTCCTTCACTTTAAGGGGCGAACTGGAAAAAAATTAAAGTCCATAAAGAAACATTCTATACCACCCAAAAGGCAAAAATCATTTTGCAAAATTCAAAGATTTATAAACAACAATACAACATATCAAACCTAAGAGTTTATCAAGTATGCTAACATAATAAAAAGATTCTACTCCTTCTTCAAAGTGTTTGCAAATGCGCATCATAACTCGTGTATGTGACCATGCAAAATTTCTTAATAACACTGCAAAGGAATTAACGGAAGATGAAAGCAAGTGAATAAAAAAAGATGAAGTTTATTTCTCAAAAGTTACATAGAACGGGCTCGCTCCCATGGTTTCTCATCAATTGCTTCTTCCCATATAACACAATCTCCAGAGCACTGGTGGCAAGTCACTAAACCCTGTTTACATGAAGACCAAAGGAGAAACAACAGAAAACAACGTAAATACAGTGCACTGGTATGATGATCTATATTCATGGCACAAATAACCTGACTAAGTCATTAAATCCTCCTATTGACCAAGTTGAAATTCTTCTCTATTCAGAAAGCAAATATAATTACAAAAATACGTACCTTTCCATTACATTTTGGACAGTCTGACCTTGATCTTTCTATTCCACACTCGGTACAAGGAGTGTAACCCCTTCCCCGGCAACTTGGACAAGGTAGCTCTCTGATATACTGTCCACTCGGACCAAACCAGGATTGTGATTCTCTTGACTGGGAGTTAGCTTTGCTGCAATGGAAATATTTAAACTAATTGAAGTCACTCAGCACGAACGAATGACCCTCCATAAAATATCTGATATGGAGTAATCTTACCAACACTAAAATCTTAATATGTATCTTGTGTGATTGAAACAATGTGAGTCTAATTGTGGGAAGATAGTCGCCCCATTTTGTAATTAATCACAGTACTACACCACATAGCTTAATCTTATAGCTGATAAGACCTAAATTAATCTAAAATATATGATGGTTTTTCTTGAGCATTAATAAATTGAGATGAAGGCAATCCAAATGTACAAGAAAGGATTTTTGGTTTTATGTAATGCTAAACTTAGTGGACCTGCATAAACCAATTCAATTGAGTAAACTCCAAAGCCATCCTTTTGGTTAAAGCTAGCTAGCTCTAGTTTTCTAGAAACCCTAGACCCAAAATCATACAATCTCTCTATTCTGAGTGAACAGAACATTAACATGCAGCTAAACCTTATAAGACATCAAATAACATTAAGTCCTAATTTATGGAAGAAGAAGGGAAAAAAAAAAGTTGAGAGCTTACCGTGGCTTGAGTTCCACCTCCAGACCGAACAGTTCCTCTGAGGGACTGTAACCCGACTGACACACAAAAACATCATCACATTATAATAAAAAAGGAGGCAAAAAAGAATAAACAAAAACAGAAAAATTAAAAAATGAATATTTTCTTTGCATTCTGTAACCTTGTTTGGTTTTGGGTTGGAAAAAGAGTGGTCGTTGAGTGAAGAACAGAGGATGGTGGTGGTGGTGTTTTTGTTTGGATGAAGACGAAGCATGAGCAAGAGATGCGGCATGTTTGGTAGCTTGGTGCTGCTGGTGCATGGATATGGCAGAACACGAGATGACGAGGGAGTGCGTAACATGTGTGAACTTGGGTTACAATTCATCAACGAAGAACAATGACTAACCACACTCGTTTGCTCATTCAAACCGTGGCGTTCTTCTGCTTTTGAGCTCTGCGTGTGTGTAACGTGTGGCTACAAAGGACTCAACAGGGCAAGCTTTATCTTTTTCTTAAATAAGTTTTTATTGATTTTATCAAATAATAAGAAATAATTTTAGTTATAATTCCTAATAAAAAAATTTGTTTATTTTCTCTTTGACTTAAGCTTGATTCGTTAATTGTTACTAACGCAGTGAATGCATGTCAAAGCCGTCCGTAGTGTTTACTCACTTATCTATAAAGAAATCCAAACCTAAACACTAAACAAAAAACATAGATTTTTCAAAAATCCCAACTTTTAATATCCACAACATTCAATATCATAAAAATCACAAATTAATGAATGGTATCATTCCCTATTTTGTTGGAAAGTAGGTTATTTGGTTTAAAAAAAGAAGACAGACTTATCATGCGACTAAGTCAAATTTCTCAAATAGGTTAGACAAAAAAAAGACTTTAAGAGAACACAAACAAGACTTGGACTAAAAATTAATAAGATAAATCCATCCATTAAATTTCGTCCACCACGTCAATAATTAATAGACCATTATAATGGCATGAATTAAAAACAAACAAATAACGAAAGATTGAATCATTTCTTTTAGTTGTGGTTAAAACACAAATTTGTAATTTAATAAAAATTAAAAATTTATTTAGCATATATTTTTTATGGATTAATAATCATGCTAATATTAATTATTATTTTACAATTTTTCATATATTTTACAATATATTTGGTATTATTATTATTATTATTACACACGATATTTTACTGATTGAGACCAAAACCTCAGAAACATCACCAAAACAGAGCAAAAACGAGACAGAAACAAAAATAACAAAAGAAAAGAAGATAGGATGATGTCGCAGCTGCAGCTACAGCTAAACTCACTTCCATCACTCTCTTCTTCTTCTTCTTCAAAACACTGTTTGTTCTCTCCAAAGTTCTCTCCTTTCACCGTTCCTGCTAAGCCTCTCACCATCAGATGCCGCCACTCTGACCTCTTCGAACCCAAAACCTTTTCCACTACTCCCCCACCTCGTCCTACCCCAACTCCTTCAGGTACTTTTTTTTTTTGGCTCTTTTTTTCCAGTTTTTAATGACAACCCCTCAAACCCCCTTTTATTGTTTTTCTTCAAGAATGATTGAGGCTGTTAGGGGGCCATAATCTGTTTTGTTTCTGAGATAAATTAAGCCTAGTTATTTTTTTGTTATTATTGTTATTTTTTTTGGTTTGTAAGTGATGCCAAGAAAAAGCAACACTTTAGTGGAAGCTTAATTTTTCCCATTCGTGTGTTTTACTTTTTAGCCGTTGGAAGGAAGGAAAAAAAGGAATTTTTTTTTTTATTTGCTGTATCTTTTGACAATAACTACTAAAGATTGGTGGATGAGAGAGATTTGCAAAGGTTTGGTTGGTGTTGTGTAATGTAGTTTTTTTTTTTTTTGGTTTTTGGCTTTATGGTTTGATGTTTATATCTGTGCATATGTTTAGTTGGAGCTTTGCCACCTAGGGTTTATGTTGGTCACTCCATTTACAAAGGGAAAGCTGCGCTCACGGTGACTCCTAGGCCCCCAGAATTCGCGCCGCTCGATGTATGCTATTGTATTTGGTGATGGTTATATCATTGGGTGTCCTAATCTTTCTGGAATGTAATGTTTTTGACTGTGGATGTATGAATTTGGTGCGTTTTTCAGTCAGGGGCATTCAAAATATCCAGGGAAGGTTATGTGCTTCTTCAGTTTGCGCCTGCAATTGGCTCGCGCCAATATGATTGGAGTAGAAAGCAGGTGAGTTTGCTTCTCCTGTAATTTTAGCCAGGGTAATGTTATATGACAAAACCTGACCTCAGTGAGTTTGGAGCTGTGGTTTCCATGAATAATCCTATAAATTTGGAAGTTTTGGTTAATAGTTAGTTATTAGAATTTTGAGACTGTTTTGTTCTCTCTTACTCTCGAGCTAATTCAAACACAGACTTCATTAATCTTTTTCTCTTCAAGAATATCTTGATGATTCCTGGCTTACATTGCCCTCATGATTCTGTTTGGTGCCGATTGACTGAGTGACATATTGTCCTTCCTTTAATGAGAAATATCAATACGCTATCCTGTTTCCTTGATTGCAGGTGTTCTCATTATCGGTGGGTGAAATGGGAACTGTGATTAGCCTTGGTGCAAGGGAGTCTTGTGAATTTTTTCACGATCCTTTGAAGGGCAAAAGGTAGTTTCTGTGCTTTCCCTTCTGATTATTGTAGAATGCAAATTGTAATTGGATTAAGATATTAAAGTATCACTGATTATTGTTTGATTTGGTCTTGTGACAAAAATCGCATTACAGATTTGGCTTTTTTCTTATTGCTAAATTTTGGGTGCTCTGCTCTTTGAAGTATTTC
Source organism: Nissolia schottii (assembly GCA_003254905.1). NCBI lineage: Eukaryota > Viridiplantae > Streptophyta > Magnoliopsida > Fabales > Fabaceae > Nissolia > Nissolia schottii. The sequence continues at coordinate 151,649 of QANU01089988.1, forward strand.
GGATAAACTGAAATTGCCTTGTTATGCAGTGATGAAGGTAAAGTCAGAAAAGTTTTGAAGGTGGAGCCTCTTCCAGATGGTTCTGGTCACTTCTTTAACCTAAGTAATCCTCTTTCTTTCATGAACCATTGGTTGCTATTATTCTATTTTCTTGCCATCTTGAAGTTGTTTGGAGTTGGGACCCTATGAATTATGAAATGTTGGGCTGATCCAGTGCATTACATATTGTGTGAACCGCAAAAAGTTCATACAGTGATGCAATATTTTAAGGGTGGCCACTCTTAATGTAATTGCTTAAGAGAATAACTTATCTAACCCATTTGCACTTCAAGTGAAGGAATGTACTTGCATTTGTTCCAATTCTAACTTTGTTGTGATTTTTTTGAAGGTGTTCAAAACAAGATTGTGAACGTTGACGAGAACATCTATATCCCTGTGACAAAAGCAGAATTAACAGTTTTGAACTCAATTTTCACTGTATAACTCTCTTTCTCTCATTATATGCCAAATTTGCATTGACACAATTATTTGATTGTTCAGTGGAAAGTTATAGTAGCAGAAATGACTGATCATAATAGCAGAATAAAAGCAATCCAAACATGACTCATTTATTAAAGTGCTTTGCATTTATAGTAGCTCTACCTTCTTAGCCACAAATGCCTTTTTTGCAGTAAGAACTCATGAAATCTTAACAGATTTGTATAGATTTACTGCTTGTCTGCCAGAAACAGAATCTAGAATTTTGAATTGATTAATAGTAATTCATTGAAAAGGGGCCCGGTTATGTTTATTCACGATGTTGATATAACAATGCTTAAGCCTTGAACAAGGATTGTTCTACTACATTACATGTTTCTTGCTTATGCATTCAACCATATTAATATTTTACCCTTTCATATATTATTTTTGTTGCTTTTTCTCTGCAGTTTATCATGCCATACCTTCTAGGTTGGCATACCTTTGCAAACTCCATAAAGCCAGATGATTCGAGGGGTGCGAGTAATGCCAATCCTTCATACGGAGGAGACTATGAATGGAACAGATCGTAATCACTTTTGCTTGTGTTATACCACCCTGCAATGTGTTCAAGTCACTTCATCCTGTGTTAGCCTAGAATTGTTTTAGGATACTCTTAGATAGTAGTGTCATTACCAAGAACACTTACTTATTCCTTGTTTCTTTTGGTTTCTGGTATTTAGTGCCTGTTATGACTAGTTTGTGTTGAAGGTAAGAGATTTTGGCTGAAACGTGTCAGGTAAAACAACTGAAAGAGTTCATAATTTTCATGTTAAGGAGAGAAGATTTTGGTCAATATTCTTGAGTGTAAAATGATATATTTACTCTCCCACTTCTCCTTGCTTACATTTGGGACAGGAAAGGACTTAACATACATGCAACTCCCTTTGGTGCCTTTCATAAAGGCTTAAAAGAGTTTCTTGAGCCTTATTCAAATAGCAACACTCATTCATTGGTGCACCAATAGCTGTAGGAATACAACTCCGGGGAGCCATGTAGCATCTCATGTTAGGTTTTGCCTTAAATAGGCTTTTGCTCTTTTTGCTTATTTGCCCACAAAAACGCCCTTCCTACATCAAAATTCAACTTGCATTTATTGAACAGTTATGGGATATTATTATCAATCACAAGTCATGTAACTGTAAATTGAAGTTATTGTTAAAGAGGATGTCATCAATGACCATATTTAAATTATTAAGAAGGGCTAATTACATTTTTATTTAGGGAGAAGGATCGAAAAATTGTTAGAATATGACTACAATATCCTTTTGTTATATCAATTCTTAGATTAGAATTAAGAATTAATGGTCATGATCAAATTGTTGTACTAGTAACTCACATGAAAAATAGAGATTGGGCACTGGAATCAGGAGGGGTTGGAGAAGGCCTAATCTTCTGTGCTTAACTATTGCTATGTATTTAATGTCCATTGTATTGTCATTGGATGTGGTTGCTCTTCGAGAGATAAGCCGACAATGTTTAAAATTCCTGACGATTCTATTCTGATTGTGTTGTTGAGATAAGGTGAAACTTGTATTTTGGAGTCATAAACATTCAACAAGAACAGAGTTTGAGTAATTTCATTTATATTATATATAATCTCAAATTTTGTGGCTACGTGAGGAATGAGTGACGAAAATTGTTGTTAAGCACTAACAATTTTTTGGTCATTCTTCCAAAATAAAAATGTAATTGGTCATTTTTTAAATAATTTAAATGCTATTGGTTCATTTTCTTAATTAGTCCTCTTTAGTGGTCTTTAACCTAATTTTTCCATGTCATCACAACACTCATTCACTTAACATGATTCTTTTCTAAGGTTTGATATATTACAACTAGTGTTTTCGAGCCCGAGCATTGCATGGGTCTAAAAAATTATAATTCAATCACAAAAATTAGAAATATTAATTTGGTTAATGTGTATAAAATAATTTTTTTAAATATAAACTATCAAATTATTATTAAAAATACAAAAGTGATGCTCACTAGCTTAATAATTAAAAAAAGATAAAATACAAATTTATTAAAGTATTTATGATTTTGCACCTACTTGGAATCTTCAATTTTGTAGCATTACACTGCATGTTTAATAATTGCACATAATGTCTAATTATCTAAGAATGTTTACTATTTTTAATTTTAAGTATAATCATAAAAAAAATTATTGCACAAAACATTTAATTATCTAATATCTAATAATGTTTATTATTTTTAATTTTAATTCTTAATTCATAATTAAGAAAAAAAAAAGAGTTGGGAACATAACTAAGTTTCATACACCTCATGTCTTCACTTTCTTCCTCATCGAGTTATTAAGTATTTTTATTTCATCTTTCAGGTTGTTGATTTATCATATTTCTTCATTGCAACCTTCTTTCCTCAACTTTAAGAGACTACCTCTTTTGCTTCAAGAGAACGATAAAGGAGTTGGGAACATAACAAATTTTCATACACCTCATGTTTTCACTCTCTTCCTCATTGAGTTATTAAAAAAAAGATTAAAACGCTAAAATATTTTTATTTTATCTTTCGGTTGACCCAGAGATGTAAAGCCGACTTGTACCCAAAGTCAGAAATCGAACCTGTGACATTTAGTTAAAGAAAGATGAGCTTCTTCCGCTTAAACACACTCCTCAAGTTAAAACGTGCTACAATTTACTTTGTATACAATTATAATTACTATTATAATATATCTAAATTAAAAAATAATGGACTCATATATGTAAAAAAATGTCAATCAATTATGAACTATTGCTCTAGGATTATACCGATTATTGCCTTCTTGTAATAATTAAAATGTGATTTATAGGAGTTTATTATCTTATCACGAGTTATGCCTTATTTGTAACTTGTTTTTTTTTTATGCGTTCTCTCTTTTTTTTTTTATGCGATTATAGTTTAGTTTCATTTTGTGTTAGATTTTGTCAATAGCAATGATGCTGCCATTGTTGTGCAGCAGTGAAGAAAACCAGAGAAAAAGAATTCTCAGAGAGCCTTTTTGGAATGAAAACAAAACTGTGTATTATGATGGATGATAGAATATGGGAAGTACAAGGTATATATATGTGAGGCAGGTAGGCTAAAGGTAGCTGTTAGAGCGTAACTAACTTAACAAACTTTGTAACTAAACTTAACTAATTGCAGTGACTTGCACAGCAAGAAAACTGTTTATCCTTTCTCTTGTAATATTTTGACTTATTATATTTTTGAAATAATAGTAATTTAAAAAATCGTCGAACAAGCCAAATTTTTTAAATCAATTTTATTATGACAAACCCTTAGTGCTACAAGCCAGCGAAATGATATGTCATCATGCCCGTACAAGTGGATACGTGATCGTACACCAAATTTTATTATAACAAAAACATGACTTAACACTTTCACACGAGACAGAACAATGGACACAACGTATTAGTACTCTGCACTAAAATTTTCTTCCATACATGAAAATTAAAACTTTGAGTCATATCATAGTCTTACTAACATTTGTAAAATAAAAGAATCCTAAAACCAACACTCATTTTATTATAGCTATTAAAAAAAAAAGGCAAAAACAAAAGATCACCAAATTCAAAATTTTATACAATAAACAACACGAAACTATATAAACGAGTAGTTAATACTATCCTTTGAATTATCGATCGTCCCCGTCATCTTTCTTACACGTGTGCACATCAATCTATCACCCCTCCTCTTGCTCCTCCCCGACCAATCTATGTCCCACTCATGCTAGCAAACCTTCTTCCAGCCCTTGTTTTCTCAACCCCATAGGCTTTTGAAGAGTTCCATCTTCTTATAAAGGATAAATTCAATTAAAAGAGAGAGAGAGTAACAATACATATAGAAGTGAAGGTAAAATGAAAATAATTTTTAGATTTGAGATAGGATATGTCATTCTTTGGGGGGGGGGGGGTTTATAGGAATGAAAAATATAAAGAGATGAAAAAGGTATAAACACATCAAAGTAATCTCTGCACAAATGATGCAAATTAATTACCTTATCATTTATATTATTCGTAATTTTAAATTAACTAAATTAAATCATTAGCTTTATCAGCTTTATTATTGTACCATTTTCAGGTTATTGCCACATGTTAGTTTTCTTTTTTAGGTAATCTTGTGTTACAAGTAGATAATTTAGATATAGATTAAAATTGGCTTATCTTTTTATAAGGCTAACCTAGTTTAAAAGTTTATTTAAAATTTTAGTGATACGGCCAAGTGTGGATCGTCTTCATTTATAAAAAAGTTGAATTCAAGGGTGGACAATTACTAAGCAATAATAAGAAGGACTAATTACTTTAATCATGCGCGAGGTCGTTTAAATATTTACTATTTTCTCGTTTGCAAATTTATACTAACATCCCTAATTTGTATAAAGTTAATAAAATGATGTCTATTATTTTTAAATTTAAAGTTATAAAAGATAAAAAAAAATACTTAAAACAACTATTTAACTCTTAATTATTTATTCCATCTCTATTTTACAGCTTAAAATACAATTTTTCCTTTCTTCTCTCTCACTCCTATCCTCTGTCTCCATCAACAACTCACCCCACACCAATCAAGAAAAACATATATAAATTATACCAAAGAAATAGGAGGATTTGTTTTCATCCTGTTTTTTCAATTCACAATTGCATCTATCTATTATAGGATGAAAACTTCAATTGAAGGTGGCTTCATCCATGGATGAGGAGGTGGCTTCTCTTCAGTAATTTTTCTCTTCACATAATTGTTCTTAAATTAATGCTTTAACTCTATGGCTCTGGAGCTCCAATCCTTAGTACATTCTAGTGAAATGCACATTACTCTACGATTAGAAAGCCCAACGATTAATTGGAATTGCATCAAATTTGAGTAATAAACTTGTACACTAATTAAAACTTATTTGACTGCCCAACAATTAATCTGAATTGCATCAAATTTGAGGAATAACCTTGTGCACGATAACCTACTTGGGTTTTGGACCATATTAGTGATTTGAATTATGTAATAAGGATGGATATTCAAATGTGTCCATGCAAAAGAGTTTATGTGAAACTGAAAATGACAGAACATGTTGTGAAGGTTAGGGCTTTCTGTCAAAACATATTAAAGTGTAGGTGTCATGATCTTGTAGCATTGAAGCATGGTAGGATCAATATTGTTTTGCTGGTTACCCTTATGGAAGAGAGTGGGAATTTGCAAATTGCCTTTTTTGTTTATAAAGAGATGGTAAAGGCATGAATTATATATGATGGAGTGAATAAGAAAACTTGGTGTTAGGGTGGTATTACCTATCTAGGTGACTTATGATTGATATTATTTAGTTCTGGACTGACAGTGTTGTTTACATATAGTTTCTGTAGGATGTTTATTTCTTTTGATACTGTCAATTCTTAATTTCCAGTTAAATTGTTGGAGGCTGTGATATGTGAAGTCTCTCACCACACAGCATGCATGCATGCACCTCAGGAAGATTAAAGCACCATTTACGTTAATCGAGACATACAAAATTAGGCATGTGCCTTCATCAACGCTAGCTAGCTCCATGCATTGTAGGTTTTGTATGTATATGTAGTCATGCCCATACTTTAATTTCCTTGTGGACCTCTTGTGTTGTTGCTTTGGTTGTATTGCTTTGACAATATTAATTGTGCTGATTCTCTCTGGAGTAACTATGCTCGCGTGTGTTGGGGTACGCTGGCTCGTTTTCTGGAGTGTGTCTGGATTAAAGTTTGCAAACTGATCATCGTTTTCACTAACGTGATTCTGCAATATTTTAATATTTCTATATTATAATATTATAACGTTGAAACCCTAAATTATAATATTTCTAATATTTCTGTATAAAAGATCAAGTAGCACATAAAAAATGAAAATTCCTGTTTCTTGTTGGTGTTTGTAGGCTGTTGACATTTTAATTATTAATGACGGACTCACTCTCTGAATTTGTGCTTAAATTATTAAAGTCAAAACCCGATGGTTTCAGCTCGATAATGAAAACCAAAATCATATAGGGAGATGGCAAAGGGAAAATTTGACGCCAAAAATAGTATCTTATCTGGAAGGAAAAAAAAATGATACAGTTGTATATGGAAGATCATATTAACATCTTGGAGTCTAGCGGGGATGAAGAGATCATTGATGGCAACAAGGTGATTAATTTTCTTTATCATACATGCCTTTTGAATTCTGAACGAGTTTAATTTTCCATACATAGATTTACTACGTTTTAGAGATCATCTTATATCCCATGCATATGAGATTCTGATTATATGTTGTTAGGTGCGATTTTTCAATTGATCAATTCATGGAAACAACGATCTTGAAATTTTTTATTATCACACTGTAAACGAGGTTAAGAATAAAAAAACATACCCGGATCCATATTGTGATTGGATGGAATTAACGATTCTTTTCTCCTCTATTCCTTTGATCCTTTCTACTCCTTCTAATGGTGAGAAGAACGTTTTCTTTGGCAGACCTCAAACCCGAATGATTTCTGAATTCTTTGGAATTCTTTAACCTGCTCTTTTTCTTTGCGTAACGTCATCTTATTTATAAGGGAGAGGGGAGGGCCAGTTTTACCTAAATACCCCCACTAACTCTATCATTTTTTATATGATTAATTGTCATCATCTTAATCCCCTTTTATTAAAATTAGCACTACTATTAATTACATGGACCATATTATTATGAGATTATAAAATAATCTTACATATGTTACCAGTTGTTCACGCTTGCCCTGGCAAGTGTTACTTAATTTAATGTTACCTATATGCGGTAGAGGTGAATGCTATATGCCGTGTTTGGAACGGCGCATGCATGTTAATTATTTTCGCATAATTATATATGTTAACCTCAAAAATCTAAAAGAGAATATGATATGGTTGAAATAGCTGTGCTTCCTCGTTTTACGTTATTTATTTGTTTCATTTGATGATGAGTGGTTGGTCCAAATTTCCATGTTTTGAGTAAAGAGAAATGATATATCTTCTTACAATTCAAATTATAAATCCTTCTACTCTCTACAAAGAATAAACAATAAATGTAAATATAATGTTTTGAAAACATAAAAAGTAATGAAAAATTATTTGTTTTAGTATGTAGGAGTATTTATTGTTTAATGTATTAGGAAGATATTACATTTCTCTAAGTCAAATATTTCATGCTTCTAGAATATTGTGTTTATAATGAAACTGGAAAAGTATGAGTTATCATAATGAAAAATGGGAGAAGACTTATATGAGAAGGGTTATTTTTCTTCTCTATCGATCATTCTTCTTTTGAATCCTTTTCATTGCACGTTTCCCTTCTCTCCACGGCGATGTCATGAGCTCCTTCCACAACTACCTACCCCGCATCAACCTTCACCTCGGCGCCCTCACATTGCCACCACCGTCATCATTGCAATTAGCTCAGTGCATCCTCTGCTCCCCTCAACCAACCATTGCACCCCGCCCTCCCATTCTTCTATATATCTAAGCCATGAAATTAGAGATTGCATAATAAACCAATCTTCCATGAAACATAAATGAACCTCTAATTAAAAAAAAGAAAAAACGAAAAAAAGAAGAAGCAAGTGCTCCTTAGATCCAACGCTCTTGGTCATGAAATATGGTGATTGGTGGGTATGCTAAAATGTGGATGTTGCAAAGAAGCAATTTTGGATCTAAGGAAGCTCAACCCCTTGTGGCAGCGCAAAGAAACAACTTTGGATCTAAGCAATTTTATTACTATAATGGGGTTTCAAAATATGCAAACTCTCATATTCATGAACCAAAATCTAAAACCAAGATCATGCATACAAGCTTCAATAGTTACACGAGTGATTCATCATAAAAATAAAATAATTATCCAAGTTAATTAAGGGAGTAGAAATAGATAAAAATTAACCTAAATTAAGCTAAATCACAATAAGCAAAAGGAAATCAATCAAGCAATATGATTATTGTGCTCAAGCAATCAACCAAGCAATTATTGCTTGATTGTCACTCCGTTTTGCTTGATAAATTATAAGTACAATCTGATAGAAAAATTATGTTTGTTCTAATCACAGCATGTGAAATATTAACAATTTTATTGTGATTGAGAAGAGAAATTATTTACCTAGAATTGAAAGAACGGAGCCCATTTTCTCTGGTGCCTGCAGTGGAGAGGAAAATGGAAAAACAGAAGAAGAAGGGGAAGAGACTTCTCACCTATGCACTATGTCAGACCCCAAAGGGCAGGAAAAGGGTATTTATTTATTCTTAATAGGGAGAATAAAAACTGACACAGGGTAGGCGAAGGGACTCTTCCATACATTAGTTAATGATGGGCCTAGCCCACCTATCATCAGCTAGCCCAAACACATGAACACAATATTCTGACAATTAGGTTAATTTGGATAAATTACTAATTTATGCATGTCCACAAAATAATTATTCTAATTATTCCAACACAATCATATTAGATTAAGCAAAATAATTTATCATCACATGATAATATTCCTTGATTGTCACTCCAATTTATCTATCTCTACTTCCACTACACCATTCTAGTTGATAACTTCTCTAAAATGCTCTTACACACTTTTCTTAATTAAATTAATAAAAAAATGTTTAACTTTGCTATTTTCTATAAGATACAATAGATTAAATTTTCATTAAATTAAATAAAATAATTTAAATTCACTACAAGAATTTAGCGGATTAGTGATGACCAAAATTGGTTGTTAATCTTCACTAATCCCTTGCTAAACGAGTTAGGGAGGGATTAGCAACAGAATAACGACCAATTTGGTCGTCACTATTCTGAAGTCGTTGATTAGTTTGGAGAAAAATTTAGTCGCTAATCCGTAACAAATTTATTTTAGCGACGAAATTATCAGTTGTTATGTTGTCATTAATGCATAGCTAATTTGTGATGGAAATGATTTCTTAAGTCGTCGCAAATTTGTGAGTAATTGTATCATAGCTAAACTCTCACAAATTCTTCGCAACACTCATCACAAATTTGTCGCTGATTTGTAGTTAATCTGAGGTGAATATGACAAATGGCAAAAGGAATTTTGTCATTAATTTGCCACTAGTTCCTCGCTACAAAATTCAATTAATAAATTAATTTCTTTTTGCAAATTTTTAACTTCTATTAGAAATTAATTATTGATTAATTAATTAAAAAAAATTTACTAAAGCAAATAAAGTAAAATATTTATGTTTCGAAGACCCAAAACAAGATTTGGTTTCAAATCTTGATTTATAACAAAATTTTTGCCTTCCACTTTTTATTTTAAACCACTGTGAAACTAAGAGAGTAGCACTTGCAACACAATAAGAAAATGCTTGCTTTCAACTTTTCATTTTAACCAATGTGTAACTAAGAGAGTAGCACTTGCAACACCAAAGGGTTGTCTTGCCTTGCTATTTTTATATTTTTGGTCATTGCTTTTGCCAACCTTCCAATGGCCTATTTCATGGGTCTTTAATTCTTCATATTTTAGAAGTTTTGATCTAAAATTATATAAACACAAATGTAAATAATAGACTGAAAAAAGATGAAAAACTAAAAAGTAAAAAAGATACTTTTAAACAACAAAGATTGATAAGAAGAAAATGAATATTGATTTATCAAATATTAGAAATGAAATAATATGGTCTAATTTTATGTAAATCATCCATTACATCTAAGTAATCAAGAGACATGCTTAGGATGTTTCTACATAGATCGATTTTTTTAATCATATGAAATATAAAAGTTCAATGGCAAGTGAAAATAAAAATTAATTTTTTTATTATTTATGTTTGTTATAATTATTTTATATTTTAAGAGAAACTTTATGATATATCTACCAAACACTATTTCTTGTATTTTTTACATTTTTCAAGGTCGCTTTTACATTATTTTACCAAACAATACTAATATAGCTTTTCAAGAATAATTTTTAATGAACTCAAAGATCTCAACAACTTTTAGAAAGCCATAACATTACCAAACCAACTATTAATCAAAGATATGTATACAAATATCTAATAATTTTTTATTTACTTCATTTCATATATTAATTATATGTATGTATATTTATATAAAATATATATATTTTCTTACACTTTGGTTGAACTCAGTTTAAACCATTGAACTAGTGTAGTGTCTAATTCAACTTTCATAACCTTGATGTTTACCGAAGAATTTGTGAGGGATTTATCCCTCACTAAAAGTGCAATGATTTAATTTAGGTGAAGAGAATCGTGAGGGATTAGTGAGAGAACAATCCCTCGCTAAACAGAAAAAGTGAAATAATAAAAGTTTAGTGATGGGCCAATGAGAGATTTATCTCTCGCTAAAAGGGGAATGAACGATTTAGTGTAGTTAAGAGAGTTGTGAGGGATTATAAATAACATATTCGCTCACTAAATAAGAAAGTGGAATGTTAAAAGTTTAGCGGTGGATCATCGATGGAAGCATTCCTCACTAAAAAATAAGTGAAGGATTTAGTTTAGATTAAGCATTTTGTAAGGGAAGAGCAATGCCATATTTTGTCATTAATTATGTTGACAAGTTGTGAGGGATTTGTGATGGAAATAATCTCTCGGTAATAAGAAAATTAAAATGTTAAAAGTTTAGCAAGGGATTAACGGTGAATTAATTCGTTGCTAAAAGAGAGAAGGAAAGATTTCATTTCATGTAAGAGAGTCGTGAGGGATTAGCAAGGGAATTGTCCCTCATTGTACGTATTTTAATCATTTGTGAGTGATTAACGCTTTAGGTATTTTAACCGTTTGCGAGGAATTAACGAGAGGATTATCTCTCGCTAAACGCTTTAGCTGCGAAATATATGTTATGAAGGATCATGTCCTCGCTAATTCATCATTAATGCTCGCTGAACTTTTTGCTCCTCATTTTTCAAAATTTTTTCTACGAATCTACATTTTACTCGCTATTTCCTCGATAATCAGCAAGGGATTAGCGATTTTTTTTAACTAAGATATTGTTCTTCTGTTCTCGTTGAAACTAAATGCGCAAAATTATTTTTGTTACAACTACTAATTTCTTGTTAGTTTCTTAAAAGTTTTTATTTTTTTTAATTATCATTCCTGATTTTTTTATCTAAAAATTAAATATTTTATGAATTTATAAAAAATATTTATTTAATATAATAATTTATAATATTACTTATTTGATAAAAAATATATAAGTTAAAAAATATGATAATTAAAAATTGAATTTAACCTCTAAATTTGTGTTACTAGCATAATAATTAATATAATTCTTATTTAAAATATTTTATTTATTTATTTTTAATTAGAAATTTTAACCTAACATATTTAATTATCAATATATAGAAGAGCAATTTAGAAAAATCAGTAAAAAATTATCTTATTTACTTAAAAAAATTAAATAATTTTGTAAGTAAGATTTATATTTATTATCATGATAGGAAAATAGTTTACAGGTTAAATTTGATTTTTACTTCTTATGATGTTTTAAGATATACTAGTTTTTACATTAAATAAGTCATTTTATAAATTTTATTATAAACTTATTTGTTACGAAAAAATTCAAAAAGAAATAGTGAAAATTAAAAAATTCCTAAGAAACGTAAAATCTTTGGAGTTATAACAAAAATAATTTTGAAAAAATTAGTTCGATTGAGAAAGGGAAGAAAAATAATTTAGATAAATTAGATAAAATTTAATTAAAAAGGAGTGATAATAGAACCTCCTTAAAAAATAATTTATTTTAAAAAATATGTAAATTCAATATTAAATTAAGTTTTCACACTATGTTTTATTAGCGAAACTATTTTAATAATCATTATAATGAATATAGGTTGCATTTAATTTGTTTTAATTAAAATTTATTGTAACTTATTTTATAAATTAGTGAATTGATATATTTTTATAAATTAACAAAGAAAAATATGAAAGTATATTTTAGGGAAATTGTCTAAGAGTATTGTATAGACTATTTTCTATTGGTGTTTAATGCGTATGATAATTTGCGTGAGGATCACATCCCATGGTTTAAACTTTGGGAATTGATTCTTTCATTTATAATTTTCACATGATAAAATTATGCTTAATTTTTTAGTTTATATCATGTAAGAGTTTTACTTTTTAAATTGATGATAAAAAATCACACATAATTTTATCATGTAAAAATTACACCTATAAAATTCATCACTTAGACTTTAGCGAATGGTTGTTATAAAGTTCAAAATAAACTTACATTACCTTTGTTAAGACTCGAACTAAAGACATTCATCAAACCAAGACAATGCCTTAACTACTAGACTAACATAACTTTTTATAACATTTTATGTAATCATATTTATGAATATAATTTTATTATTTTAACTTTTCTTTTTAAACAAACCCTAAATTAAAGTCATAAGCTATGAGTTTTGATCTTCACGGACTTAGGAACAATTTGGTTTAGGAATCAAATCAATCAAATGCCTTACAACTAAAATGAAATGATTTCAAAATCAAATCAATTTTTATTTTAACTTTCCATGAAATTCATTAATTGTCAATTCATTTTCTCATGATTTTCCAATTAAATAAATTTTCATTTATAAATAAAATAGATTCCCAAATTTTGGAAATGGATCCTATCAATTAGATTTTTTGTTAAGTATGATTAACTATTAAGTCTTTGTTGCTTATGTCATGTATGGAGCATACCTCATTAATTAAAGGTGAGATATCACATTTGACAATATATGACAAGAAATCTAATTGAGAGGTTCTATTTCAAATTTTAGTGACATTAATTATGTTCCCAATTATGTATTGTATGTTGAGAATAATTCTTGTTTAGTTGGTATTTGGATATTATTGATCTTGTATATTTCGGACATAGATCTTGTAAGGTATTTGGATATTATTGGTCTTATATGTTTTGGCCTTAAATCCGGAAAGATGGTTGATTATTGTTGTTGAATATTGTTTTATTGAGTGTGTAACAGGCCACAATAACATGCTCTCATAACAGGCCAGGCAACAGATTTTTTTATAATAAAAAATATACACAAGTATGCCTATTGGGCTCCAAGCCAAACTAGGCTTCCTAAACAGGTCAGGTCAGGCTAAAAAAATAGCTTATGACAGTTAACAGGCCAGGTGTAACACCCTAACTAGCTAGCCTGAGCTTAAGTCGGAAGTTTGCTAGCTACATTGTTATCTGCTTTGGTGGAGATGATACTTAGTCCCGTTTATACATCGGAAAATATTGTTACCTAAAATATGGACCACATTAAAATTTTCTTTGTACGTCACACAATGTAAATTAGGAGCCTTGTCGCGTTAGAGCATACATTGCGAGCGGAACATAGCATGCTTAGCTAATAGAATATGGATATATTCAACACATGTCAAGACACAAACATTGGTCCTTCATACATTCATAAACGAGTACATAGATTGTATTCCATATAGTAAGTACAAATACCACATAATAGTGCATATAAATATATACAGTCTACTAGCTATCAGTCTAATTCTCTGCAGTCAGGCCTTGGGTTGTCTCTTCCCTGTACTGCTCCTCTCCTTGTTCTTCATCAAATCCTAGAGTCGTGGATGAGTGGGGTGAGAACATAATGCTCTCAGTGGGAAACCTTAGGGATTAGGGGGGTTTTTTATCCTCATTCACGCTTCAGGCCGCTCAGGGTTTTCTAGGTGTTACAGATATACTATATCCCTATCATTTATTAAAAATCCATACTAAGCCTGAGCAGCTTTATCTAATTTACTATGTGACTGGGAAACCTATTCTTCATTAACTAAGTCATCTGTTTTCTACCTTATTTCCGAAATCACATCTTATCACATAGTTCATATAATCACTTAATAAGCTTTCGTGCGCGTCCACTCATAACTGTGCCCATTTTAATTGTAAGCTTCTTCGTACATCCACTTAGAGCACATGCTCAAGCTCGTAGTGATGGCCATAACCGGTACAAACTACTCTTTGTCTCAATATCGTGAGTATCAGACAGCGCTTAACTTGAGTGGTTCTCTTTCCCACGAAATATCATTGCCCACGATAGGAGTATCCATCCTTATACTAGGGATGGCGAGGAGATCTACCGTCGTCCTTATGCTAGGGACGAGGTAATCCCAGGGTTCAGCTTGCTTTTCCTGCCGGCTCCCTGCACAGCTAGGAAAAGATTGGTTTCCTTTAACATTATTATCCTTTGGTTCCTTTTAGGGACTTAGTGACGCCATGCCCTATTCCTTTTATTAATTCCTTACATATACCTTTCCTTACACATACTCATCACATAAGTCATACATCATTTTCCAGTCAACAATTTACAATTCAGTCTAATAATTCACATAGCGTATATAACGTATCCTCATATAACCTATAGCTTTACATAATTCATACCATCAATTATATACTATCACTAACTTCACATATAAGGAACATAATCTCATGCCTTAAATATAACAAACATAAACCTGACGACTAGCAAAACAGACGTCTGGTTTCTGTCAGAAATTAGCGACCATAAACCGGAGAGGTCCAAGACCATATCCCAAGGTTTTTGGTAGCCCTAAGATCATTTTTCATGTCTAAAAACTCATATTTTGAACCCCACTGCACGGAATTTCAGTTTTGCCCCTTTTCCCAAAATCTCTATTTCGCCCCCGTAAACGTGTTGTTTTCTTTGGAATTTTTGTTCTCAAAAACCCAATGGACTTAAGACTTGCCCTTACAGTTTTTGATAGTTCTAAACCCATACTTTCTGAAAACAAACCCAGTTTTTTAGTCCAAACACGTGAAATTCCTATTTTTCCCTTTTTCATAAAACCCTGTTTTTTGTCTGTTTGCTAAGAAATTCATCGGGGACTCCAAAAATCATAAAACTTGACATCCCACTCAATTTTTCGTGTAGAATCCAAGAATATCACTAGTTTTTCATGATAAAAATCTCAGCATACAGATCCCTTGAAAAACGTTTCATAGCCCTAGTTTCAGCTTAGGCTATCCTAACTTCTGACAGAATCACAGACAGCACCAACAAATCCAGACACATCAACAACATATATATATATATATATATATTAAGGTCACATAAAAGACATCCTAACTACAGATATATCTAGTATAAAACATATCACAAACATCATCATACATCTTAAATCACATAGACAGTGATTATGTCAGTTTACCTACTTTTCCCGGTCTCAATGTTTCCTGCGTCCTGTGGACGTCTAAGTTGCTATGATGCCTTCTAACTCTTCTTGGGCTGAGTTTCTTCAAGCATTCTCTAGGATTTTGAGGGCTTTTTGTAAGTTTAGGTTAGGGGATTTCTGAAGAATTTGAACTGGGTTGGATTTAGGAAGTGTTTGGGTCTCTGGTTTGACGAATAACAGTCGATTGTGTAATCGGACAGAGCTTTGGCAAGGTTTTCCAATTTTTACACAAAATTTCTGATTTGGGGGTATTTATAGGCTTCTTGGCCAAAAATCTCTTTCCAATTTTGCCCTTGGGGCAAAATTTCCAAAATGCCCTTATTTTGTCCTTATGCTAAATGTCATTTTCATGACTCACCATGCGACTCACCTCTTTGAATGTTAACTTAAGCCAAGTGGGCCAATTTATGGTCATGTGTTTTGGTGTTTCTTGGCTGGTTTTGTGGCTAAAAATTTACGGGCTCTGGCAGATCAATTTGTTTATCGTGCCCGATCCCGATACTTCACGTACTGCTGTTCTAAAAATCTTGCGATCACGTCCTTGTGATCTCCTAATTTTTCGTAAGTAATATTCTACGGTCATTTAGGTATTTATGAATGCTTGTCTATAGTCGTACCTTTTACGGATACTTTAGACGCGCGATTGTGTTCAGACGGCAGAAATGGTTTGTTCTAGTGTCCGCAGAATTTCCAAAAAATGTAGAGAAATATTTCTACAGATAATTTTTAATCCTAAGGGTTCATGATTCTTATGGTTCTACCAAAATGGAATCATTTAAACAATTATATAGCGAAATTTCGCTAAAGAGAAAGCGGGATGTTACACCAGGCCCGGGTCAAAAACTAACGAGACGGACCTTACTTGTTCCCATCCCTAAGTCTCAACAATGATATCATTATTTGTACGAAATTTTTGAAAAGAAAATTTTAGGTGCTTGCTTCCTCTTGGTGGTTGTGGATGTAAGAATCTTTTCACAATTTCTGTGGACATTTTGAATGTATGAGATATTGATTGAGAAAAAATTTAGCAGGCTAGGCCAAAAATTAATGAGACATGCCTGACCTAACTTGTTCCAATCACTAATTACTGTATAAGAGCACGTTTAGGTATTGATTTTGGGGAAATAATCAATTTCTTTTATATTTTCAAGTTGTCTCCAAATATTAATTTGTTAGTCTTTGATGCTAAGATAAAGTAATTCTCTATACCATTCATCACATGTTATACTTATTGTATTTTGTCTGATTGATTAGATTAAAAAAATATTAATCATTATATTTTTTAACTTTACTTTTATTTATTGTGAATTTTTTATTATTTTATTAATTGTATTATAATTTTTATAACATTTTCTCGCACTAATAACTCAATGTGTGTTTTAATTTAAGTTAGAAAAAGGTGAAAAAAGAAAAAATATTAAAAAGTAATTTAGTCTAAGTACTTAATATTTTATTTAAATATGTACAAATTAATTATTTTTTTAATCTGCGTGCACTTATTAAAAATAACATGTAAAATTCAAAAGAAGAGTAATAAATAGTCTTACTCGCAGAACATCTTAAAATTTCTGTTAATTGTTATCGGATGTGCCTATAAATATTCTTTTGATTATTTTATTTGAAGACAAAAGATGCTTTATTATCTTGGTCTGCATGTTTAGTTTTTCTGCTTTCCCATTCCTTTTTGTTGTGGGAAATGAAGAAATGGTGTTGTATGTATTGTGATCACCAAATTCAGATGAAGCTCCAAATGTTTTATCATAGGAATTAGAATGAATGTTCTCATGTAATTTTTTAGGGTTTAGGATTTAGGATTTACATATAAAATCGTGTTTAATTTTTTACCATTAATAAGATGAAATTATATTATGTAATATAAATAATAAAAAAATAATGAATAAAAATTAAACATACTATTACCATATAAAAAAATGACGTGAAAAAATCCCTTTTTAAGTTATACTCATTTTATCCGTGTTGTCAGCCATAATTGACGACAAGAATTTATTGACTGATTGCATGTTTCCATCCCAATGCATTGCATTTGATGAATCATGTCCTGCTGAGAACTATTAGTCGTCCACGTGAAACATGGAATTATTATTATCTATACTTCATTTTATTTGTTATTTTCAATTTTTGATATATATAAAAATTAATGTATTTAAATATAATTTAAATGTATTAATTTTTTAACGTACTTAAAAAAAAGAGAAAACAATAAATAAAATGAACTGAATGAATTACTTATTTACTATATACTTGCCATTGGGGAAATTTAGCCATCAAGAGCATCAAAACAATTTCTCCATCTTAATTATATTATGTTTTAAGAAAAATATTTCTAACTAGCACCGAATAAATTTGTTCAATTACACCATGCTCATAAAGTCCCCACTCCACCCTTTTTTCTTCCTAGCCTACAACCCAATACTTTTTGCTCTGTATGTAGCCGTGTCCACGTATGAGTGAAGTTGACTAGAGTCAATGATAATAAAAAATTCTTATCTAGATATAATTATTTGGTCACTTATATAGATAAAATTTTGGTATACATTTAGACACATTAATTCATTATAAAATTGTTGAGATTTTAAAATAAGTATATTTTTAGTAATGGTGTCACTCACTTCTATTTTATGAGATGTTTAAATATGAAATATTAAAATTGTATTTCTTTTTTAGAAAAAAAAAAGTATAGGTTGATAAGTATAGGAGACAAACAAGAGAATGTAATGATAAATATACATAAGTAAATCATATAAAATGTTGAGACAAAAAGATCAATTTTCTTTCAGATAGTCCGTTTGACAGCACACATTTAAATTATTTAGATGTGTCCCGACATCAATGATTTCAATAACTTTCAATATATATATATATATATATATATATATATATATATATATATATATATATATCTCGTC
>QANU01089988.1:173042-215071 GCA_003254905.1 Nissolia schottii
ATATATATATATATATATATATATATATTACAAGCGGTAGAGCCTTGGGCTTACGATCATTAACCAATTACAGTATAATCAGATAAGTAAGAAAACATATGGTTCATGGTCAACAATCCACATAGTGTTATAGTACTTTACACATACAAAACATGTCCATCAAAATACATAACCAAAACATCCCCGTAGCGCACAACTATACTAGCTCGTCTTCATAGCCTTGGAGTTTTGTCTCCCCGATACTGGCAGCTCATACTTCGTTCTTCACAGCTCTTCTTACTGCTCCTCATAGCCCTCGTCTGCTCCTAGAAGCATGAGCAAGTGAGGGTGAGAACGTTTTGTCCTCAGTGGGATACCTTAGCTTGAGGTTTACTTCTTTAACTCGCTTATAAACCAAGCCACTCAGGAGATCTCTCTAGGTGTTCATGCATACTAATTTCCTACTATTTATTATTATCTTTCCTAATCCTGAGCAGCTTTATCTACTTTACTAGATGATGGGGGATCTAATCTTTTCCTTATCTAGGTTCTCGTGCTCATTAACTTCATGCGCTTATACATATAGGCCGTCTCAAGCGTTCTCTTGACGGTACTTACATATTATATCGACTTACATTCATATACTCATACATTACGTATTCATATGTCACATATTCATATCTTATGCATGGGGACTTTGGGGTTCTCTTACGCTTCTGGCTAACTAATGGGTCGGGGTCGTGTCCTTCTTGTTATGCTTCTGGCTAACTAATGGATCGGGGTCGCGTCCCTCCGGCTAACTAATGAACACATGTCGCGTCCTTTTTATCTTGAGTCCTTCCACCCTTGTAACCATGGTCGTCCGGTTACAACCTGCTTCTGTTCCCATATTGATTCACCAGACAACGCTTTAACTTGAGTGGTTGCGAACTACTGCGGATAACTAATGTTTCGTCCATCGACCATTAATAGAGATAATCATCCACCATGTGGGATGGCGAGGGGTCATCCTCTCGACGCAATCCAAGAATGGACTCGTTCAACATCATTATTATCGCTACCCTTGTTTAGGTGTGACGTCACCCTTTTAACATCCATTTTTATCTTTCTTTTCTTTCTTCCTTTTTGTTCATCATCATTGACCAATCCATATTGCTGGACTGGTGAAGGGCTTGTCCGTACACGTGCCAAGAGAGGGGGATTACCCTAATCATATAACTATGTATTTTCCTTAAGGTACACTAGACCCTTGGTGGCCATAACCTTCTTAGAGCATTACTGGTTCCCTAACGTTCAATTATGATCTTTAAGCATTAGGTGATTACCTTCTAGTTATCTCAGGGTTTTCTAACACTTAAGTGACGACCCTGTCCTCATGATGCAGTTTATCATAGGTACAACCAATCAATAATTACTTTCATATACTTTTCTAAGTCTCTATGCTAGTTGGAACATGTGGGAAAGCTAAACTCTTGAGTTCTTTAGTGGTTGCTTGAATGTCGGGGCTCCGTCGTTCGAATAACATGAGAATTGGGCCCTGAAATTGTCAAAATCACGTAACTATAGGTCAGGCAACTCAGCGGCTGGGCAAGGCCGCTCAACGTGCGCTGGGCGTGCTGATCCCTGACTCTTTCCAGCGTCAATTTCGTAAAATTCTCATAATTTCCTTCCCATACATCTCTAATCAGTACAATTATATTTTTCTAACATCAAAACTACTCAAAATCATTTTGACAACTTTATCCCTATATTTTTCACATAAAATCTACTACGTTATATTTTCACATTGGCACACATAAAATATCATAATAAATCACATAGACAGTGGGTCTAGGATTACCCGCTTCCTAAGCTCTTTTTGAATCGGTGAAAGTGATGAGAAAAATATCCTCTTCACATTGGTGTGCTCCTCCTATTTTTCCTGAGTCTGGCAGCATAACCTCGATGTGCACAAACGAAACTGGCAGTGTGTGAAAATGAAAGAAATTTGGTGAAAGTGAAGCAACAGACCGTGGTATTAATAGCCCAGGTCCTGCGCTACTGTTTCTATTTTCCTTTTCTTTTTAATTTCTCTTTTTATGATAATTATAATATGATATTATTATTTCCTATAAATATCTAACCTGTGGATAAGCTTCATGGCTTCCTGGTCAGTTTCGATCACGTTCGATTGTGTTTGGTCATTATTCGCTCGTGTACAGATATCTTAAAAATATTTCGAATATATATTCGCGATCTACTAATTTTTCTGGTCTTAATGGTATGTTAGGTTAAGGTATTCATGAACATATCTTCGTGAAAGTATATTTTGTAAATACCTTTGGGACCTGATGGAATTTCCGGTTCCGACCAAAAATTAACCCAACACTCGCAACATTTCCGTGAACTTACAAAACTTTATAATTAATTTCTAGCCTAGATAACCGTTTCGTGACCACTTTAATTACGTGAGATTATCAATTACGTGAAACCTTTGTAAGGGGAGAATTTTGGGATGTTACAGTTTCTGTTGCTCTTGAGCTATTTGCTGTTCCTGTTTGGTGTTGCGGGTAAGTTTTTATTCTACTATTTTTCTACTACTTTTGTTGCAATTTGCTGTTTTTTGTTGCCATTCTGATAGGAAGAAGAAGAAAGAGAAGAGAAAGTAGAGGAAACAGAGAAGAACATAAAGAGGAAGACAAGAATCTTTTATTCAATCATTGCCTTTTCCATCAATTACATTCGGTTATATAACTAAATTTTCCCTCCCTTCAGTTAGCTTAACCGCTTATTTATCAGTTATAACTAATTTCCGACTAATCATAGCTAACTTCTAGTTACCCATATGTATCACATTCCTTGGTTAATTCGATCTGTTGGAGCTGGGTGCTTTTGCCGCTGTAATTACTTTGTGCTGGTGCTTAGGCAGTCTCTGTACTGACAAGTGTGCCTTCTTGTAACTTTGTTGCTCTCCATCTTTTGATAGTCTGAGCCTTTTTTATCTGTAAAAAAAAAAAATCACTATAATCTTTTTGATTGACAACATTGTCTTCATGGGCATAATCTCGAGATCAATCATCTATGAAAGCTCTTTAAATAGAACCATAATTAGATTAATTATCCCATGCTATGATTGTCCACAATTGTATCTAAGTACATTGATTTATAAATATACTCAAAAAGCAAAAGTGATAGATAGTGTAGATTAGAGGGAGTATCATTTTTTTTAATACTACCTTTCAAAGCCAAAATTATTGAGCTTTATAAAAATTTTAATCTTATAGATGAATGATGGGTGCCAATGGAGAAAATATGGGCAGAAAACAGCAAAGGGAAATCCATGTCCTCGTTCATATTATCGATGCACTGTCTCTCCATCTTGTCCCGTGAGAAAACAGGTATGAAATTATAATAGGAAGTTCTATAGAACACCATGCATTGCCAATTTTCATTTTATTCATTTTCTTTAATCACTTTCATGAATATGTTCCTCAAACAAATTAACGTTTGCATGGGATTATCCATAACTTTTATTAGATAATTTCATTAGATAGAACAAGATATCACAAAACTTCACTAACATATATTCCCGTTTATGGTATATACTTCAAAATCCTTAATTCTTAGCTCGTCGATAATTGACTTAGATGGTGGAATTTTAGGTTATGCCTATTATATTATTGAGTGACCAAACTCAACCTTAAAAGTTAGTTTAAGGGAGAGGATTGCTTTAGTTTAAGGGAGAGGATTGCTTTTAAGGGAGAGGATTGCTTTGGACTTAAAGTTATTTATATATTATCTCTAAGTAATGTAAAATTTGACACACTCCTTCACGCTCGTGATTGGACATCTGGTGTGTAAAATTTGCAAGAATGGTAATATGCGGGCGACCCATTATTGATTTTAGGGCAGACTTTGATACCATTTTAGATAATTGAGTAATCTAACTCAACCCAAAAACTAACTTTAAGGGAGATGATTGTCTTAGACTTATAAAGCCTATCTAGGTCTTATTTCTAAGAAACATGAAACTTAGTTTAGGTTGGATAACATTATTTGCACTAACAACTTTTGTGACCTAACAAATTGAAATCGGAAACACAAGATTATGTTGCATATACTGTAATAATTAACTTTAATTGCTTCTCAACTCTTTTTTTTTTTTTTTTTAATAGGTTCAAAGATGCACTGAAGACATGTCAATCTTGATAACCACCTATGAAGGAAGCCACAACCACCTACTCCCCTCTTCAGCCATTGCCATGGCATCCACAACTTCTGTTGCTGCTTCCATGCTTCAATCTCCCTCCCTCACCTCACAACAACAACAACTACAAGAAGGACTTGCCAATTCACACACTTTCCCCATTAATCCCAATAGTGTTTCCTACAATAATTACCCTAATAATGCCACAAGCTTCAATACATCAACCTCCCAGCACTACTTTTCGTCAAGACCACCAGAATTGTTTCATTTTCCAAACTCATCCATTTCAACCTCCAATTGTCACCCCACAATCACTCTTGACCTCACCGCACCTCCAAACACTACTTCATCATCACATTCCATACCAAAATATTCATCATCAACAAACCTTAATTTCTCCTCAACCACTTCTTTCTCCCCTTTACAATCTAGCACTGGTGTCCTACATGCATCAACTTGGAACCCTTACTATACTAGTGGTAATTACTTCAACTATGTGGGACCTATCACCCAAAATCATAGAAACCAAAACAATGGAAAGCAACCACTTCATCAAGGACAATATCTCTACAAACCTAATCACATGATCAGCAATAATAACCATGCCGATATTTCTCAACAACAACCCTTGCTACAAGATAATTCCATTGCAAGTGCAACCAAGGCAATCACTGCCAAACCTAAATCCCAATTCGCAATCGCAACTGCTCTCACAACTTATGTTAGCAACAACAACAATGGAGGTGGTGGTGTTGATGAGGTAATAAGAGAAGATCAAAACCATGTTGGAGACATGTCATATACTAAAGGCATAGGATCATGTGCATCATCAAAGTCACTCATGAGCATGTCTTCATCCTCTCATAACCTTAATGCTCAACAAGGAAACATCATATTCCCACAGCCACAACCGGCTAGAAGTTTCTATGGTTCTCCTTCTAAGAAAAAGTAACCGAATCTTGGAGCAAAGGAAGTGAAATTAATAGTTTGCACACTGCTCTAGTAATGAGAATATGACATATAGTGTGCAAATAAGTGGGAAGATAAATTTACATGCACACTACTTTTTCTTGGTTATCTTGTGCTGCAAGGAATGGCAAAAACTATGAGCATTAATTATTGTTTTGCTTGCTAGCTAACTTACACAAGTGAATTTTATGTGTTCCTTACTAGATTGTGGATTGTCAAGGCTGATGGGTTTATTTAAGTGTCTAACGGCTATACTGTAAGTCAGTGTAGAGAAATATTTATAAAACAAGTATAGAACATAATGAGTGTGGTTGATCAAAGAAAATGTTGTAGGACAACTCACTTGTATGTAGAAACACTCAACAACTCACTCTCTTAAAAGCATTAAACCTCCATATAGAGAGATAAAATATGAGCATGGCGAGTCGCTCATACTTTTGTGAGGATTAGATGTTGGGCGTTTTGTAAAGATAGCATTGCTTGTAAATTAGTTCCCACATTTTATGATTTTCTTAAAAAAAAAATCAAGTGCAGTCAAATTTCAATATACTAGAATTTTAGCAGAAATTAAGGATACATTATTGACAAAATTAGATTTCTTTTATAAACTGCTTTGGTTTTAAATTAGCTTTTAGGAAAAAGATTTTTCTCATTTTCCGAAATGAGTTACAGAAATGCTAGTCAATTACATTTTAGTCCACAAAATGGCTTAAATCCACCCAAAAAAGCCATAGTCCATAGAGGGAAAAAAAAACAAAAAAAAAGGCGCAATAAGGCTTCTATCTATGTTATTTTCGGACCTTGGTCGTTTTTTGAAGTGCGTAACTTAGAACTGAGGTCATTGGCCGGTTAAAAAAATAGTCTAATGCTAACATGCCCTATAAGTTTGGTGTGTGATGCATTAATTTACATTTAACCACGAGATTTAAATAAGTTTTTAGTTTCTATAATTTTAAAAAGTTTGTGTGTTTAGTCTCTAGAAAATTTTTCATTAGAATTTAATTCCTATAAAAAATATTTATTCATTTTTTGTTTCTACTGATAGCTGGAGTTGGACGACGCTGACGTGATCGTTAAGTTTATCCCATATTTTTAATTAAAAAATAAACAAAACCTGAAAGCTGACCAAACCCAAACCCTAAATTTAAAAATAAATAAATAAATAAATAAAAGCAATTACGTTTGTTCAAATCGGGTGATTCATTGAAGTTTCGTGAGTAACCATCGTCGTTGCACCGACCAAAGCAAGTCAGTCATCTCCTCCTTGGTGAGAACCTACGACGCAGATTTGAGATGTTGAAAGCGATGACGGCCAATGTAACAGCAACAAACAAACACGACATTCTGACATGGATCTGTGACAACGATACGAATAAGGAGGGGCGAAAATGACAAGAAGAAGCAAGCACAAGGTGAGGCTCCTATCTAGATCTACAATTTCTTTCATCTTTAGTTGACGGAGCTGAAGGCGACGGTGGGAGTCACGGCATCTTAGGCGAGAAAGAGGATGAAATCATGGAAGAGGTTCGGGTACGAGAAAGGGGCATGAAGGTTGGTGGCAGAGTGGCCAGAGGAGAGGTCGTGAGTAGAAGAGACAAGTGGGAGACAATTGGGGATGAAGAGTGACGGTGGGTGGTTTTGTTGATTTACCATAATAACCTCATGGACTGCTATAAACCCATTTTTGTGAACAAGGTGCATCAAGCACCAAAATATATGAGGCGCATTAAAAAAAATCGAAGGTCTAATGATCGTGTGATGCAAAATCAATCTCAATTGAATTTCTTATTATAGGTTATAAAACATCATATCTCACCATTTAATATTTTTTATTTAATACTCTACAATTTTTGTTGGTTGTATTTGTAAGCTTGATTTGTTATATCAGCTTTAACTGGATACATTATATATACAAGGCACCAACGTCAATGTGGTGCGGGCATTAGTCATGTCTTTATTATTGATTTTAAATTTGAATCATGAAAATAATAAAAATCTTTATTGACAAGATTCTTACCTTTTATCCATAGATTTGAAAAAGGCTGAAATTCTTTAAAAGAAAAGAATATATTTAAATACACATAACAGTACAGATGCCGACATTTCTAAAAAACATACAAAGCACCACATAGCACTTATGGCAAGAAACAATGGGGCTGACACAGTCAATACTTAGCACAAAGCTAAGTCACGCAAAATGTATAAAATCGTAAAGATACAACCACCACAATATGAAGATGCAGAGAGACCTAACATCAAAAGCTGCAACACTTTGAACACACTAATTTTTCAACTGCATTCTTGAAAGCTCTTGTAAGAGACAGTTACTCGAACCACGCCCTAAATTAGATAGAACAAAAAATTAAGAGTTTTAGTGATTTTTAATGGACTACACCCCTTTAAAAACTATTCCACTTCTTCCTTTAACTACTAATCCAAACAATAAAATTCAAGAAAATTTTATAAACTTCAATTTCACTCATTTGCAAAACTGCTAATCCAAGCACACCACATGTATTAAAACGCAGTGTTAAGTGTTAGCACTGTTACCCATATTTTATTCTTGTGACTTCCATACCATGGAGTGATGTAGCAGTATTTGTCCGTGTGTATCATGGTGTGTTGGGTGTCTCTGTCATGTCTTTAGCAAGTTGCTAAGAAAGGCAGTCATCTTCAAACAGAAAGGAATAGAGAGACAGAGAGAGAGAGCATTTGGGACTGGGACCCCTGAGGGGGAAACATGGAAAAAAAATTACTGACTTACTGTAATAACTGTCTTTTTGGTACCTTAAAATAAACTGTTGCCTAAAAAATTATTGCAGCAATTTATGGTCTTTAGTTTTTAATAAATTACTTAACAATAAAGAATTTTTGTAATAATAAATATTATTTTTTACATATAAAATTGAAGCATAAAAATCTATATCTACCAGTGGGCCTTGAGAGTTATTTTTGGAATCCCTTAGATTAACTTACTATTTTTTTTTCCGAACTAAAAGAAAAAGATTAACTTACTTTTTAGTTTTTAACTTGTGTCCATTCATACACGAACAACGCCCAAATAAAATAACAAGAAAAGGAATAATATCTTTTCTTTTTTTATTTTTTATTTATCTCTCTCTCTCTCTCTCTCTCTCTCTGGGGGATGAGCCGGTAGCCATGGAAGCACTCTCCTCTGATACCCAAAGCTAAAATTCTCCGTTCACACTCTTTCACTTCCTTTTTTGGGGTTCTCCTCTCCACAAATATCTAGTCGCTCTTCTCTCTCTATCTTTCTCTTTCCTCCTGGGACTGCACCTCCTCTCACACGCTTCTTCACTCACAAGTCAGAACTCTCTCTCTCTCTCTCTCTCTCTCTCTCTCTCTCTCTCTTTCCCCCTTCTCGAATTTTCCGTTAAAAATCCGCTTTTCATTTTGTGCGAAAGGTTTTTGATGAAATTAACTCATACCTAGATCGATTTCTTTGGTGTTTTTTCGAAGAAACCCTAATTTGTTTGATGGGTTGCTTATTATTATATATATACATATTTTGGTGGTATGTATTATTGGAGGATAAGGGTGAAGTCGATCTAGGGTATCTGCTAGGAATTGGGGCTTGTGGGTGTGTGCTGAAGGTTAATGTTTGTTTGGAAACACTTGATTCTGATGTTCTATTGTTTTTTTGGGCTCTTAAGAGCATGAATTAGCTCACCCCACTTTGTAAAGAATCCATCTTTTTACTCTCTGATGCATATATAGAGGACTGGTTTCCAGCTTAATATAGCTTTAGGGAACTGGGTTTTTTCCCCCTCAATTGTGAATGGTTTAATGTGAAATTCAGGAGTTTGCTCATTTTGGTTTGGCTTGATAATTGTTTAGCTCTGTGAACAACAATCCTAGCTCTCTGTCTTTCTTCTGGTGTCTGTGTTTGCATTATTTGAGCTTTTGATGTGTTCTCTATTATATTATAAAAAATTTATTCTTTATTCAGTATTGCATTATTGTTCTCTCACAAATTTTTCCTTTTCTCTTTCTCTCTCTCTCACCTTGTTTCTTTATGATGGGCATGTCAATTACTGATTACTACTGTTTGGATTGCACTTGATTGGAATATAGGTGGTGAGGATGTCGACTCCTGCAAGGAAGAGACTGATGAGGGATTTTAGAAGATTGCAGCAAGATCCTCCTGCGGGCATCAGTGGGGCTCCCCAAGATAATAATATTATGCTTTGGAATGCTGTTATCTTTGGGTGTGTAAGAGTTTACAAATCCTGAATTATTTATTTATTTATTTATTTATTTATTTTCATTTGCATTTCCCTTTATTTTGTGGTTTTGGTTTTCAGATAATTAAATATATAATAACAATCTAATTATACTTTTCTTGATGCTTTTCCAGACCGGATGACACCCCCTGGGATGGAGGTATGGAAGTGTTCTGCCTTATTTACGTGAAGGACTTCATATCTTGTTTCAGTGTTTTCGCATATTATGATTGATTATTTATGAGTTATGACTTGTAGTATGTAGTTTACTACTTGGAGGTGGTAACACCTGTCCATAAAGCATTGATATGAGGATACAATATTTATACATGGTAGACGATACACAAATACATAAGAAAGATGAAAGGTGTATAGTTGAATTGCATATCCAGTTATCTGTTACGTATATATTTTGTTGTAATATCTTTTAATCCAATAAGTCTCTTCTTCTCGATTTCTTAAGTGTTTCTTTCTTGTGTCCAGATTTGTATTGTACTAATTCTAGGTGTCTATTGGAAGTGTCTAATATTGTGTTATTCTTTAACATGATTCATCCGGACGTGAGTTCAACTTGGAGTTGTGCACGAGTCTTGGTATTTGATATGTGTTTTAGATGTTTATCTTTTGAGTTATTACTCACACAGAAGGGCAAAAAGATAAAGGTTTAAATTGACTTGTGTCACGGTGACTGATTTTTCTGTGTGATTGGTTCTTTATGTGAGGGGATTTAATTATACCTGGTTGCAGTTTCTGCTAATGTCTGGATGCTAATCTTATTGATCTTTGGGTCTTTCAGGTACGTTTAAGTTGACGCTTCAATTTACAGAGGATTATCCTAATAAACCTCCTACAGTGCGCTTTGTTTCTCGGATGTTTCATCCAAACAGTAAGTCCAAAACTAGACAATCATTTGAAACATTTGTATGGCCACTGCCTGAGGTTTACCATTGTGTTTAGACTGACAACTTCAAGAAGAAATAGAAAGCCATTTTTGAAATCTAAAAAATTTATTTAGCTTTTAGAAGTCATTGTAGAAACAACTTGTGAACTTCATTGGTTGTTATTTTGTCTTCCTGCAAGCTCTCTTTAACAATAATTTATTTAAGAAATAACGCACACCTTACATTTGCATACGGTCCAGGATTGGCACTTTGGTTCTGTAGAGTGTAGACAGTTTGAAAGCATTTTTCTCCCCATAATTTAGTTAGTCTTTCTTTTGACAGTGGCATCCTGTAATGTGGTTCAAAGTTATATATATTACTTTTAAAAGAAAAGATTTGTATTTTAGATTTTTTTACAAATTCATTTGTTATTAAATGCATGTTAACATTGTATAGGTAAAAAACATGAATATAGGATGAAGTGGCCCTTCTCTCATATCTCTGTTCCCTCACAAGCTGTTTTAGGGGATTGATATGATTAAAGTGAAAATCTTCTTATCTAAATATTAAATGATTAGTATATATTGATACCATTGTAACTTTTAGATATAAAAACCATCAATTACGCTTTACCTAGAAGGATAAGCTTTTTGCATACTTGGATGTTGTCATGGTATTAGAGCCTATTTGACTAAGTGATCTAGAGTTCAATCCTTGTTATTCTCATTTTTCTGAATAATATTTGTGTTTGGTGTTAGATATAGAAACCATTTATTTGCCTCTACCTAGCAGTTTAAGCTTTTTTGCTATAGTTGGCTCTTGATTATAAAAGTTGGCATACTTACACCATCTAATAAATTCATACAGAAAATTATTTAAACCAACCTGATTGTTGAACTGTTGAATCATACATATCATAGTTAACAAGTTATCGAGTTGACCTTGTATGCCAAATTTATGTACAATCTATGTTGCACAAGTACCGGTACGGTACTAGGTACGGATATGGATACGGATACAGGTACAGGGTACGGAATTTTTTGAAAAACAAGGGTATAGGTACACCGAATATATATATATAAAATAAATTACTTGTCATAAAAAAATTCATAAGATGACTAATGTAAATATCCAATCTAAAACCAACAGCACAACAAAAAATCAAAATCATATTTCTTCAATTTTTTCTAAAAAAAATAGTAGAAGAGAAGAGTAATGGGAACTCGCAGGAGATAAGGTCGCGTCACCAAAAACGGTGGTCCTTGCTGGATGCGACTTTGAAGAAGAAGGAGAGCAAGGACGCCGGAGATAAGGACGCATTGTCGAAGACAAGGTCGCGCTAGTGATAAGGGTGCGGAAGGAGGAGGCGTAGAAGATTGAAGGAGGAATTAGGGTATTATGTTTTTTTTAATTAAGGCCTCATTAGTAACTCAAACTTAAAAAAAAAAAAAAAAAAGACTAACCCCACCAAAATGATGTAGTTTGGTCAACTGGCATACCCATACCGTACTCAGAGCCGTACTTGTTTTATTTATTTATTTTTTTTAAAATTCGGGTACGTACCCAGCCATACCCAGGCGTATACGTTCCCATACGAGTACTTTTCCTATGATTGGAGTACCCGTGCAACATAATGTACAATTTAAACAATTACAAGAATGCAATGTAGTGAGTATTTTTTTTTTAAGCATATTTGAAACAAAAATTGATAGAGTAGAAAACACTGATGGGAAATTTGATTAGCATGATGCATGATAATAACTTTACGTCAAGTTCTAACCTGCTTTCTACATATCAATTTTAGTTTATGCGGATGGAAGTATATGCTTGGACATTTTACAAAACCAGTGGAGCCCAATTTATGATGTTGCTGCAATACTTACATCAATCCAGGTAATTGTCATTTACCTAATATGTTGGGGTTGCCAGTTGATCCCCTTTAGAAATTTGCTTTTCTTTTTTTGGGGTACATAAAAGTCTCCGTGGAGGGCGGAGGAGAGATTTCCTTCTTCCAAGGTTAGGGTATGCCACAAGCTAAGGGTTTTCAGTGGTGTACTTACAAATTACCTACCATTTAAAGTTCACCAAAAGAACCAAGCCTAATCCCTTTTTGTCCACATTGTTCTTTTACGCAAGAACTGGTATCTAAATGAAGTCTGTATAATATTGATATTGAGCCAAAATCCCAAGGTGGAGTCCAGCTCTTTATAGTATGAAAATGAAGGAAAATAACAACACCTTACAGTAAAAGAAAGAGAATATAGTATGGAATGGCTTTGGTCTATCCCTCAAGTCCGAAATTGCCTAACTGATTTTCCCTGCCCCCGTCACACACCTCAGCATCATCTTATTTTCTCTTTCCTAGTCACCTAACAAACTCTTGCTTTGTCTGATTGACCTTCTTGCCCTTGGATCTGGCCTTACAATTCCCATCTTCCTAGTGTACCCAATAAACTTGGCTTAGGAACCATATTTTGGGGGGGGGGGGGTGGGGCTCCTATCATATTCTCTCATAGGCTCTATTTCCTCTTCAATCTTGAAGAATTCATATCAATCTATCTTTTTAATTCTTTGTATTCAGTACTTTACTAGTTAAGAAAAGGAGAGAAATCCAATGGTCCTACATAAATCAGGGTTTAATGGTAGACTATAATGTGCTGCTTGTCGTGTTGTGCTTTGCTTTGCTTTCTTGTTTTTCATTAAACTGGTTTTCTTGTTGCAGTCATTGCTGTGTGACCCAAATCCAAATTCTCCAGCAAATTCTGAAGCTGCTCGGATGTTCAGCGAAAACAAACGCGAATACAACAGAAGAGTACGCGAGATTGTTGAGCAGAGTTGGACTGCTGATTAATTTCCACTATCATCATAGGGCCAGTATGGCAGTTAAAAGGTTGTCAAAGGATCTGATTGAACAACCTTGAGACTTGAAAAAAGAACAATTATGTTGTCGAGTCCTCGGCATTGTGCTTGCTCAAACTTTATATAAATTAATGCTGTATTTAGAAGGTTGTCAAAGGTTCTGAAGGATCTGATTCAATAACCTTTGAGACTTGAAAAGAACAATTATGTTTCCTTGACAATGTGTTTGCTCAAACTTTATATGAATTAATATTCCACCTTATTTTCTCCATTTTTCCCATTTGTGTTTTTGTTGACATTTTTATCATACTTGTTTCATTGTTGTAACATACGCTGATTTAGTTAGCAAACAGATTTTGGTTAGCCCCAGGCAAAAGGGGTCCATAGAAAGGTAAAAGGGAAGAGGAAGGAGTAGATGTAGTATGATGCTAGCTTGATTATTTAATTAGTGAAGTATCATTTAAGGATATAAATTGGACTTACATGATAAAGGAATAATGTCAGTTAAGGAATTGGATTCTTATCATTGTCGATTAATAAGCATCTTAATTTGTTGAAATTTTTTTATGAATTAAAATATTGAAAGGACAAATACCTATACATAAAGTAATATATAATATGACCAAAGTATGTGGCATATATGACTTAGTTATCAAGTTTTTTTTATTTTTAAAATGAAGTTGAGGTTGTGAATTAGTTATGAGAAAAGAGGTGAAAAAACTTTATTGACTGAACTTGACCTCTTGAAGCAAGCTAAATTTTATTATACTTTCAAAATGAAAAGCAGTCAACAAATCATACTTTGAGGCAGCAAAAATGAGGGGAAAAATAATAATAGACTACTAGTAATAGGGGAATATGAGCTACTGGGCATAATAGAGCCAGCTTATGGCTTATTGGAAGAATTTTATGACTTACTTGGAAAAGCGGTAATCCAAAGAAACTGATATGAACTTAAATACAAATTTGAGAGGCACTTCTGTAGTAACAAGTGTATTGAAAAAAGCAGGACAAATTATTTTGGCCCTATAGAAGAAATCACATATTTACAGTATCATTTATTCATTATGATCTGACGAATGAACTTATGAAATGCAGGCAAACATTTTATGTTTTTGACAGGAGGTTCACAATCTTGTGCTGAGGTTTCCACTGCTGGTCCACGACTCTTGAACTTGCATTGAGTACTGCAGATTCCACAGAACATCCTCTATCGAAGGCCGCTTACTAGAAACGTTGGAGAGACAAGTGGCGGTAATCTGAACTGCAGTCCTCATTGATTCATATGCATAAGTTCCCCTCAGCGAAGGATCAATCGCGCTTCTTAGTACTGACTGTGCTTCTGATGAACCTCTCTCCAGCTGAAACATGATAAATAGAGATTTAAAGATGAGAAAACTATATCTTGGTTACCACATTTTATAACTTCAATGGTGGTTTAAATATGTACATGTAAGGTTATCATCTTTTCTTTTATTAATTTCTAAGCATTTTATTGAAAGATGTTTGGTTAAGAACAAGTGTTGTGGATACCTCATCCTTCAGCTCCTCTACTTCACTGGAAGATTCAGTTCGTTTGCCAGTGATAACTTCAAGAAGAATAATGCCCAATTGATATATATCTTCCTTCTCTGCATTATTTATGCTGCATGTGTGGATAACAACATATTATACTATTCTTAGCACACATTAATGGAAGAGAAGAACAGAAGAAAGAGATGGTAAAGAAGATAAATAATACCTGCCAATCTGATTAGGTGCACTTTGTTCATTAAGGTTGTTCTGAAAATTGGCAGAGGCAGATATCATTCAAGGTTAGAGTTGCGGATGCGATTATACAAATATTACTGGGAGAATCGATCAAATTACATCAAGTAGTTCTTCTGTCCTAACCTTGGATGGCAATGGAATGCTGTATCCACTGACTTTTGCATTAAGGCTATCATCCAACAGAATGTTCTCCATCTTCAGATTGTTTCCAAATATGCCGGGCGCAACTCCTGTGTGTAAGAACTGGACTCCTCTTGCAATGCCTATGCTGATTGCCATTCTCTGTGGCCATTTCAGCATCTCTCTCTTTCTCCAATCTGTTAAGAGTGAGAATTCCTGTCACACTATTTTTCTTTTTTCCTTGTACTTTCAAATCAAGTACTCCCTCGGGTCCTTTTTATCATAGAGAATACTTTATTAAATTGACTTGATACATTGATCTGGGAATGTACCAAATTTGTCAAGCATCAGATAAAAGGAACCGAAGAAAGTATTTGCTTCTGCAGTGGGATTCTATGTGATTGTTGTTGCTTACCTGTAAGTTGATCCCTCAATGACACATTTGAGATGTGTTCAAATACAATGAAGACTGTGCTTGTTGGTTGGGGAGGGTCCTGATGAGTGATGACACAGTGTCCCAGAACACTCACCACATGCCTGTGCCTTAAATTGGGCAATACCTCTATGTGCTGCTTAATGCTGTGGGGCAAACCTTTCTGCCTTATTTTCACACAGTTAACCAGGACCACTGAACCATCTCTGAGCCAACCTCTATATAGCTGTGTAATTAATTACACAATAGTAAGTAAATGCCATTACAACTTGAATTTTGTGGGTTCCATCTCATGATAGAGAACACTCTATGAAATGAAACCATGAACTAACTTAAATGAAAATTCCTTTACCTGGCCCTGTGATCCTTCTCCTAACAGATTTGATTGGTCAAAGTTGTTTGTTGCATCTTCAATTTCTTCTGATGTGAAAACGCGGTATGGTGGCAGTCCAACTGCTGATATCCTCATTGTCTGATGAGGAACCCGTCCTATTCCCAATGGTGAAACCAGATTAATGCATCACTTAAATGAAGGTAAAAAGAATCTGAAAGTAAAATCTAAACCACCTTGGAATAATAACTCTTGTCTAAATCTAAAATGTGTGGCATCAGCATCATCAATTGTCAATTATAATAGTAATGATACTCCCTCCGGTCCAAAATAACTATCACAATCACTTTTTAGGTCCATTCATAAATCAATGTATCTGGATATTGTATCCAGAGACATTGACTTGTGAATGAACTTAAAGTGAAAGTTATTTTAGGCTGGAGGAAGTAACAACAACATAATGGTGGTCTTACTTGCATCAATGTTTGGTCCTGGCGATGCGCGAGCAGAAAATTTATCAGCAACAGATCTGTTCTTGTATTGATCTGACCTATCTGATTTCGACTTCCTCACGAAGAACACGATGAGTAGAGCCAGAAGTGCTGCAATTCCCACAACACCTCCAATTATACCAACTACTAGTCCTAGCTTCATGCCGGAATCATCCTTCTTCAGTGTCCTAGGCGTAGGCTTAACGGCCAAGGCCGCCTCTTTCTTGCAATATGAAGAAGGGTGCTGTTGATCATTCGACCTTCTGGTCGAAAAACAATTCCCGGAATACAACAGTACCTTGTTGCCCTTTGAAGCCATTGAACCAATGCAGGATGGCAACTTCCCTACTAGAAGGTTGTGTGAGATATCCACAAATGTCAAAGCAGAACCACATGCTGTTTTCACTGAGAGGTTACCAGTTAAATGGTTTGAGGCCAAGTTTAGGTACTTGAGGGAAGGCAAAGAGAAGGTAGATGATGGGATATTGCCAAAAACTTCATTGGAAGAGATGTCAAGTATCTGAAGCTTATCAAAGTGCATGAGTGAAGGAGGAATCTGAGATCTCACAAAATTGTTTCTCAAGATAATAGTCACGAGATTCTGATTTACTGAAGGGAATTCAGGACCAAGTTTGTTGCCACCTAAGTTGATTTCTTCAAGAGAAGCTAGCCTTTTGAGATCTGGGACAGTTCCATTGAAGAGATTATCAGCCAGAGCAAGACTTCTGAGGCTCTTCAAGGTGGATATTGAAGGTGGGATTTCACCATAGATGAAGTTTGAGCTAATGTTGAGAACTTCTAAGGACCATAACCTGTTGATCTTGGGTGGCAATGGACCCCACAAGCCCAAGGAAACCAATGACAAGGCCTTCAGGTTTGAGAGCTTTGTGATGACAGTGAAGAGGGAATCAATGGAGAAGCTTCCTGAGAGGCCTTGAAGGGAACCTTTGGGAATGTATGAAGATGGGGATTTCCTGTTCCCAATGATGGATAGTTCTGTGACATGGCCATTTGTGCAGACTATGCTGAGAGATGGTGAGGGAGGGAGGTAGCAGAAGTTGGTCCAGTTGTTCCATCCTTGAAGTGCTTCAGGGTACTCTAGAAGCTTCTGAACTTGGAAAAGGATCCTGTTCTCACTTGGTACTGGCTGTGATGTACAAGTTTGAGTAAGCAGAACAACAAGGATTGCAGCATGAAGCAGCAAGTGACATAACTTCTTCATGATTCTTAGGCTAGAGAATATCTGTGACATGAATATAGAGAATGGTTTTCAAGTCACAGCATACTATAACTGCAAAGGAGTTCAGAGTTGAAGCAAATGAATTGGCATCATCATTCACTGATATGCAGAACTTTGATTGGTTGCAACACTTAAATTCCTCAGAAGACAAAAGCATGAGTCTTTCACCAAGTGACTTACTATATTAAACAAAATCCTTGTGCTTGGTGATATTTTTTTTTTATTTTTTTTTTCTTTCCAGTTGTAAAGACAGAGAAAAGCTATTAACTATTTAGCAGAAAAGTTGTTTGTCATGGTATAATGATTGCATGAAAAGACTTTTTTCTGATGGGAAAATTATGAGGATAAAGAATTTCACTGACATGGAGGAGTAGGTAGATCATGTAAAGTGAATCTGAGATCCGAAAATATAATGAGATTTCAAAATTTTCAGTGAAAAGGAGCCTTGTTGTTAAGACACATCACATGGAATTTGAAAGAGTGCAAAGGCAAGTAAAGTAAAGTAAAGGGGAGAAATCCTGATCTGGTGCATTGCAAACCATGATATTAAATTGCAACTTGCCTTCCAAAGTCTACATTGGCTCTGAAATCGAGGTCTCAAGATGCAGGAACTTCGGTGTTGACCATTTTATGATGATGGACCTGCATGTATATTAGCACAGCAAAAATAATTTAATAAGATATTTTTTTCATGCATCCCACGCGCCATGGCACGTGGCTTGAGTGAAAAGGTTGCCTTTATAATCATGTCATATATATCCACAATAATTTAAAGTCTCATTGTCAACAATAATACCATAACTGCACAATTGGGTGGATTGAGCTTGTAGAATTTTGGAGTCTTGTGCTTTGTTGTGACTGTGGCCGTCAAGTGTGTCCTCAAAAGCATTGGCATTGTACAGTTTAGAGGTCCAAGCTTCCACACACATTCTTGGCAAAATGTGTGACGCCGACAAATTTTTTAATGTGTTATGAATTAGTTATAGCTAATCATGTTCTCGTTCATCGTCCTTGTGTTATTAGAAAGCAAGGGAGTTTAGAATAAGAGTTTAATTTTTTGAGTACAAGATTTTTTTTTGTTAGCATTGTCATCTAATAATGTATTATAACGTTGGTGAAAGTTAAATTGATTTCTTTTTAAAACAGTGAATAAAACGATGATGATAGTGTATAGATTTTAATCTCTTAAAATAATTTGAAATGAATATTGAAATGGAAGAAAGGACAAGATCCGAAATGGAGTGTTTTAGTATTGTTTTTCCCCTGCACGCATTGCTGGACTTTGGATTGAGTAACTTAGAGAACAATTGAATTGTCAGTTGCTGCCAATTTGATCATATAATAATTTTTTTAGCAAAATAAAATGTCTCTGATCGCTTTCTTGTTTGAATATGTGATGTTAGACAAGTCAATTTTTGGATGGTGAATGATTCCATTTGCAAATTGCTAGTATATATGTTAGGATAAGAGTTTTGACTTTGAAGTGTTGTGTTCATATTGAAATGGAGAATGGAAGAGTTTGTGAAAGAAGATTTTGCTGATTAAAGAAGGAAAGAGTTCAGATTTTGCAGAATCTTGTTGTGCTGTTTTCTTTAAAAACTGATAAAAAGTGTTAAGGTTTTACTTTATTTTGTCCAAAATGGTTGTGGTTGAAAGCATGGATAAATTTGCTATTTATGCTTAACTCATAGTTTGGATGATATTTTCTTATTTAATTTTAATATACGGTCAATACACAACGATCTAATCATATATCTATATATAAATTTTTTTTATCAAAAATATCAATTATCTATATATAATATATAAAATAAAAGACAAAGTAAATAAGGAACGTGAGTAACCTAACTTCTAACAATAAATGATTCTAATTTAATAAATAAATAATATTTACTTAAAAAATTTGTAATTTTAAAATTAAGACAAAAAGTTATGAATCGAATAGGTGTAACTAAACTCATATATTTTTTCTTTTAAATTTAAAAAAAAAAAGATATAACTGTTTTCATATAATTATGTAGCCCTTTTGAACGTCATTAGCAATTAGAAAAAAGAAAAAGAAAAAGCCGAGAGATAATTCATAATAATAGGGAATAAAATTAGCACTTTGATAAATAAAAAAAAATAGTGAATGAAACATATATCTTTTTAAATTAAAAGAAATTATAATAGTGTCTCCTCGTTCTTTAGTTGCCGATATTTCTCTTCCTTTATATTTTTTCTCTTCTATAAAAGTCTCAAACAACATAATCCTATCTCAAATATAAAAATGATTATTTTTTATATGTATTGTTACTCTTTCTTTTTTTGTATTACTCTTTATAGGAAGATAGAACTCTTCATAAAGATGTTTAGAAAACGAAAGATCTAGAAGAAAGTTTGTGGGCATGAGTGAAACATAGATTGGTTGGGGAGGAGCAAGAGGAGTAAGGGTGATAGATTGATGTGCACATGGGAAAGGAAGATGATAGTGATGATAATTGAAAGGATAATATCAACTACTTTCATGTTGTTTATTATCTAAAATTTTGAATTTAGGGATATTTTGTTTTTGACATTTTTTTATCAATATAATAAAGGATTCTTTTGTTTTGCAAATTTTAGTTAAACTATGACAATACTCAAAATTTTGATCTTAAGTTTCATGCATGGAAAAAAAATTTTGGTAGAGTATTGATATGTTGTGCTCATTGGTTCCTCTCACTTGTGCGAAAGTCTTAAGCGATGATTTTGTTATAATAAAATTGGTTTAGACAATTTAGTGTGTCCAACTGTGTGTATTTTTCAATATTAAAATTTAAGTAGCTGAAATACTTATTTGAATAGTATAAATTTTGTTCTATAGAACATCTACATGATATATTTTGGAGTTTTAATATTTTATCGTGAGTGTTTTATGCTCATATTTATTTTAGGACAAAGCTCCTACTTGTCTCTCAACTATACATTATTGCCCTACTTAGTCATTCAATAAAAAAAGTGTCATGTTAGTCCTTCACTTTTTCAAAGTGCCCCAGTTAGTGTGTGTTTAGTAAAACTGTAAACTTATTTCAATAATCATTTATTTTAATTATCTCTTTCCTACATAAGTGATTATGTAAAACTCAATTTATATTTAGATAATTTAGCTGAAAAGTAATTTTAAAACAATCTATTTTGTTTGGATTATATAAAATAAAAAGTTACTTTTGTAAGATGAAATTATTAAAAAAGGCATGAAATAATTATTGATATCATGTATTATTTAAAAGTTAGGGTCAATTTGATTAAAACACAATATTATGAGTATACTACAAAACAACTTTTTAAGCAAAATGCACAAACTTCAGCTTCCAATTATTTTGACAAAAACAACTTTTATTTTGAAAAAAAAAAAAACTTTTGTTTGTAGATTATTTTGTCTCCAAATATAACAAATTTTCTCAAAATAGCTTTCAGTGAGAAAAAAAACTATTTGACAAGGTTCCCAAAACACATTTAGTCCATCACCTTAGAGAAATTAGACAAAATGTGAGAGATTGACGGGAAATATTTAAAAAAATATAAAGATAATGAGGGCATAAACATGTTTGAAGAAGGAAATGAAAATATAAAACTTAAAATTGCATTTGTCTTATAATAATTTTTAACTAATTTTTGTACATCTTAAAAAGAAAAATACAAAAGAGATGTTTGGGACGTAAGAAATACATCTCTGTCATACCACTAAAATGGAGGGACGCAAGATATGTGTCTCTGTTATTCATGCGTCTCCGTATTTTCTATCCTAAGACGTTTACTAAACACTGCCTTAAAAATGTGAAGGACTAACAGAGACACTTTGAAAAGATGAGAGACTAACAAGACACTTTTTTTTGTTGGGGGACTAAATAGGACAATCATGTAAAGTTGACGGACCAAATAGGGGTTTCGCCCTTTATTTTATAAATATATTCTTTGATAACTATACTTTTTTTTTGGTACATGATAAATGAATCTATATGTTGTTAGCTTGTTGTGATAATCCTTAACATTCAAGCTGACATTTGTTATGATCTGCTAGAAGTTTGTTTGTCTGTTTACCCAACTATTTTCCCCAGTTAGATTAGATCCCTACACTATTTTCTCGCTTTAATTTGTTTCTATAATATTGATTTCATATGCCCTGTATTATTTAATTAAGTTTGTAGAGGATTTACATGAGCGGTATCATTACATTCTACGATCCTTTTTTAAATTACTATTGCTTCATAAATATAGTGAGTCAAAATTAAACCAAGGTACAAATCTCATAAAAAAGAAAGAGAATGTATAAAAAAAAATTAAGTTACAGATAAGACACAAATCATGAGAAGATTATAAATGTCATGAGGAGGCAATAATTTGGATGATCCTAAAGTAATAATTCATAATTGATTGACATTATTTTACTTGTATGATTCCATTAGTTTTTAACTTCAATGAATTATAATAGTAATTATAATTGTATACAAAGTAAAATGTAGCACATTTTTATCTCTAAATTGTAAACATGAATAATCAAATATATTTTTCTCTTTAAACAAAAAAAAAGTAAGTTATCTTGATATAAACGAAATAAGGTTGTAAAGAAGAAATGTGATGAATCAGTGATGTGAAAGATAAAATAAATATATTTTAGCCTTTTACTCTCCTTTTTTCAGTAGCATGATGAAGAAGATAATGAAGACATGAATAGAACTCTATTATGTTCAGTTGTTTTTTTTTTTCTTCTTAATTATGAACTAAGAATTAAAATTAAAAATAGTAAATATTCTTAGATAATTAAACATAGGGTCTTGCTACACGTACATAAAAAAAACATACGCCATACATATACCCCGTACTTATATATATAAAGTTTGTATTTTAACGTCTGTAATGTTTGTGCACTTAATTAAATATTATTGAGAATATCATCTACAAGTTTGTAATGTTTGTGCATTCGTGAGAATAAAGTTTGTGCATTATTACGTATAATGTTTGTGCATTTTTTTAAATAAAATTCAGATTGTAAAATACTCTGATAATTTTGTAATGTTTGTGCATTCATACGTATAAAATTTGTGCATTACTATTTATAATATTTATGCATTTTTGAATAAAGTTCAGATTGTATATAATTCTAAACTATAAGTTTATAGTGTAGTACAAATAAAGTTTCTGCATGAATACGCATAAAGTTTGCACTTTAACGCCTTTAAGTTTGTGCTCTATTTTGAGAAATTATATTGTCATATAATAATCATTAATTACCAAATTTGAATGGTGTATGTATGCATATATGAAATTGGGTGTACACATAACAGTTTTGTATTTATATCCATGTTAAATTTCATTCCCCTCAATTAATGTGTTTATGTTATGCTAATGTGCATCACTTTTGTATTTTTAATAATAATTTGATACTTTATGTTGAAATTTTTTTTTACGTTATCTCATTATAAACTTTAACCAAATTAATATTTATGATTTTTTTTATAATTGAAATTATAATTTTTAAATCCGTGCGTGGCACGGGATAAAAACCATTAGTAATCATAATGCTACCAGTATCATATACACAGCAATTCTAATATTGTTCCTATATTATTCTTGTTGTCAAGGTTATCAAACTCGAGAGTTAACTCGTGAACCTTTAGTAAACTCGAATCATAAACTCGTAAGAGTTTACATAAGTAAAAAAATATGTTATAAACAATATAATTAAGAACTAAACTTGATTAAATATTTTATTTATAATTGAAATTGAATAGTGTTAATTTTAAATTAAATTAATGAAAGAAATATCACAAAATACACTTTAATGCATGACACTCAG
This sequence comes from Nissolia schottii, assembly GCA_003254905.1. Lineage (NCBI taxonomy): Eukaryota > Viridiplantae > Streptophyta > Magnoliopsida > Fabales > Fabaceae > Nissolia > Nissolia schottii. The sequence continues at coordinate 196,364 of QANU01089988.1, forward strand.
TTGTTACGTCATACTTTATTTTGTATGTGTATTATTTTATAATTTAATAAAACATAGCTCAATTATGACAAATATATGAATTAGCTTAGTAAAATCAATAGATATTGTCTAATATAAACAAAGTTAGGTAAGTATCTAACAAAATTACAAATTTTGTACATTTTAAGGTAAACTCGTAGGTAAATTTTAACTTGTAAATTTACTAGCAGAATCGAGAGTTTACTTAAACTCGTACGAGTTAACCAAAAAAGAGTTTACATAAGTGTTAACTCGTTTTGTATAGTAAAATCGTAAATTCGTAAGAGTTTACGAGCTCTTACGAGTTAACTCGAGAGTTTAACAATCATGTTTGTTGCTAATATGAGGGTTACCTTGGTGGAATGATCTTTAAGTACTATTGTAAATGTTCAAAGAGATTGGGAGCATGCCCTAACTCTAGTAGAATAATTGGTATCGAAACCTACATAAACTTTCTTTTTTAAAAAAAAGAAGTTATAATTGAAAGTCTTTAACTCTTACAATAATTACCTAGAGAGTTACACAAATGATAATACACGATTGAGTAAAACATTGGAGGAATGCTCACTTTAATATTTGAAAGTGCAAACGTGAGTCACGTTTATTCTTAACTTTTAAAATGAGTCCATTTAGTTCATGAAAACACAGGCCATGAGTCAAGTTAGTCTCTCAACTTATTTTCATTGCAATGCTGTTGATGTGCCATGTAAAGTTCTATGTTAATGTCTTACATGATACTTATCAAAATGGCATAGTTTAATACTTAGCCAAAATTAACTCAATTTAATACAAAAACTCAAATTTACCTAATTAAAATTCTACTTTTCCCAAAAAAATTTGAGTCTTCTTACTCACCCATACCACCTCAGACGCCATACAAAAATGTTTACATGCCACTTATTTTGACACATGTGAAAAAAATGATGTCACAGAAATTGAACAAAAGATTAATTTAACTCATGGATTATACTTTTAGAGGTTAAATAAGCTTATTTTAAAATTCAAAGATGAAAGTGACTCACGCTTACACTTTCAAGAAATTAAAATGAGCATTTTTCCAAAACTTTTTAGACCAGCAAGGTATCAAAACTATTAGTATTTTTTAACAGATAATGACTGAACATAATTTTAGAAAGGGATATAGACTACGCCTGATTTTTCTCTTGAATAAAGATTTAATTTAGCCCTTGTTGATAAACTAATTTGATTTCTAATAAAAAAAACTTAAAGTTAATTAGTGTGATTTTTAAATGTGAGTTGAGTTAATTATTTTATGCTTAATCACATTTTATGAAATGTGATTAAATAAATTTTTAAAATTATAATTAATACATTAAAAATATTATCGTCATTTTTTCTCTTATGGGGACAGTGAATCATGCAATAATTACTTGGAACGGTGACTCTGGTTGAGAAAGGTTCCTAATTGAGACTCTTCTGGGTGAAAGAAAGGTGAAGAATGAAGATGAGACGCTTCAATTTCTTTCAAATTGACTCTCATCTCTAAACTCAGCTAGGGTGCATAATTATGATGGCCCACGTGATGGATAACATTCGTTTATCTATATCATATATCTATGTCGGCGTGCCTGTGCCTGTGCCTGTGCATGTACATGATTTTGGGTTTCACATTAAATTGTTTTGGAGAAAATCATGATTTAGAGAAGGGGCGGCTCTAACTGGTCACTGCCCCAACCAACTGCATTTACCTTTCTTGTGTTGACGAGGTATGAATACTCCACCAACAAAATGGTTTTATTATTATAAACTCACTTAAAAAATGAAAATTGTTTGATGATTGGAGGGAGTTGTGTGTGGGGTTGAGACTGAAGCTCTGTTAGACGAGGGACACACAGTGGATAAACTAAGAGATGGGCATTCTGCTGCCTTTTTTTGTTTACAAATCCATTCACGCTCTTTTTTGTCATAAAATTTCTTGCTGAAAATTTAAATCCAAAAACACATACAATTAATTTGATTCCAGCCCAAACTTTAACTATACTAAAGCCCAACCTTGCCAGGCCCTTTTCCGGTTATGTTTTGCAACAGGAAAATTTCCCAAAATAAAATATGGAAATTGAAACTTATTCCTACCACGGACCAATTTAAAAGTTGTTCTCAAAATAAATTAATTTCTTTATAAGGGGACTCAATTTAAATCAACTACCATTTAAGCAATAATTAATTTTTTTAAAACATGAGTCGATTTAAATTAACTCCTGAAATAAAAATTCAATTTTCTTTTTTAAAACAAGAGTCGATTCAAATTGACTCTTGTGTATTATATCTAAAATTACAAAGTCTTTCTTAGTTGCAGTGTGTACCAAGGTTTAGGAGAAAAGTAAGGGTTCATTGTATAATATGTCTGTTTATGTCTGTGATGCGTTTTATGGATGACTAGTTACTTGTTATGTTGCTTTTTGTTAAGTTGTTGTTTGTAACTTTATTCTTTATTCATACGTAAATAAATTAGTCATAGAGAAATAACAAACTCAACGAAATGGATCACATAATAAAGTAAAATATTTTATAAAGTAACACACATAAAGTTACACACATAACTACATAAAGCTACATATAGTGTATATATATATATATATATATATATATATATATATAAAATCAAAATGACCCTAAACTATTTATCAGTGGCATCATGGAGTCGACCTCCTGAGACATGATATTTTCCTCCTATGTGGCATGTCAATGTGTGCCTCAGACATGCTGTTGAGATCCCCCATATGCCATATCTTCACCCTGTGATCCTAGTGGAGACACTGAAGAAGATGCTACCTACTCCAAGGCACCAAGAAGATCCCACTCCATGGCAGTCGGGTCGAGGGGGAGTGTTGGGCCCAACACCAGCACCTGATGGGAGGGGCTATCAACAAGAATTGTCAAATTTGCTCCATATCCTCATCGGCCCCGAAGAACTTATCATCCTAGTGTGGTGCAGTTGGCATCTACGAGTGAGGTCGATAGACATCACCATCACCCACTGGAGTCTGTGGCTCCAGCGAGAAAATATCGTCTAAAGACAACTCAGTGTCAACCTAACTTGAAGCATAGAATGTCAACACAAGGACAAATCTAGGATATGGCTCCTAGCATTGCAAAACCCAATCGACGCCTCCCTTCCTGGATAGTGACTGTTAAGAAGCATATAACTGCTGCTAGGGTGGCTCGGGCTCGATCGAATTGTCGTCCACGTTGACATTCGTATATGGTTGCTACTGCTGGGGAGCTCGGGCTTGTCGTCCATAGGAATATCAAAGTCCTCAATATCAAAGTCGAAATCACATGGGTCATCGTACTGCCATTGGGATGTACGTGTCCCTCCTCTCCTAACTGGTAGTGTATGCCGATCAAGAGCTAGATTAGGGACTACAATTATAGGTGGAGTTGCGGGAGTCTTGTGAGGAACATCTACTGACAACTCCCCCAGTGTGCTAGCTCAATATCCTCTAGAGCAAACCACAAAAACCTTTACAACAAATCCCTATAACATCTACTGGAAACTTCACGTACACCTAGTTCCCCAATTTTTCACACAAGAGAAACCATCTGATCATGAACATAATGTACGTTAAGGTGCACCGCAAAATCGTCAGTTTGTCTGCTTGCCCCTGCTGGATCAATTGAAGGTACATGCTCTAGATCCCCTTTTGGACTGTTGTGGGGATTTTCTCTAAGCAGTTTCTGACACAGCGCCCACTGGTTCTTGCCCTCAAAATGAGTCGCCCAATCTCTAGTCCATCCGATAATAACTCGACCTTCAATAGGAAGGCTGAGTATCAATGCGATGTCCTACAGTATGATTGTGCACTCTCCATATGGTAGATCGAAAGTATGAGTCTCAGGATGTCACCTCTCTACCAAGGCATTAACCAATGCCTTGTCGTACTAGAATGTTGGCATGATGTGCGCAACATCCCAGAATCTGACAACGAACAGTCCCTGCTCTATCCACAGATGCAGCTCATGAAAATGTGCGTATAGTCGAGTCTCCAACACACGGGCCAGCAAAATTACATAAAAGGGTATTTAGACTAATTACGCTCATAAAAGTGTCTCGAAATAAACTTATAAAATACGACAACACATGCTGCATTCAAGTTCTCAAAAACTCTATTGATCAACAACTATAGTTTTTTTACAATGAAATCCATAAATTAATTGACAACTATAGAGTTCAAGATCCCAAAAACTCTATAGATCTAACATATACCTTATCAATCTACAAAAACTCTATAGATCTAACATTCAAGCTCAATAAAATACTCTATCTTAACAATCTACCCAAAAAATTTACATATACCTTATCAATCTACAATAACTCTATACATCTAACTAACATTAAAGTTCAATAACAACATTTGTCTATTTATCTAACTAACATAATGCTAACATTCATAGGTCTAATTATTTATCAAGTTCAAGTTTAATAGATATAACTAACATTAAAGTTAAATAACAACATTTTATCAATCTACTAAACAATTTATCTATTTATCTATAAATATACGCTACCATTTTTTACCTACACTAACCTAACCTATGTGATGTCTTATCAATCTACAACACTAGCATAACACAAAAATTTTGTGGTAAAAATTTCTACGTACTTGGATGTTTACTCGAGGTTAGATATGGCCAACCTCGTTCAGACGCATCAAATTTGCACCTTCCATTGCACTAAAAACCAAAATATCAACCCTAGAAGATTTCTAGAGAGAGAAAGAGATTTCTTTAGAGTGATGGAGAGTTTGAAATATAAAGGAGCTGATTTAAACCGACTCCTTTATATAGAGCTCACACAGGAGTTGATTTGAATCAACTAATTTTTTTTAAAAAAAAAAATTGAATTTTTATTACAGGAGTCTATTTAAATTGACTCCAATTTAAAAAAAAAATTAATTATTGCTTAAACGGAAGTCGATTTAAATCAACTCTCTTTATAAGGAAATTGATTTATTTTGGGAACAACTTTGAAATTAGTTCATTGTGAAAACTAAACAATTTCTATGTTTTGTTGTGAGAAATTTTCCTTTGCAACAATTATATCTAAATAATTATAAAATGTACCTTGGTAACATGATTCAGAAAAATTATATATATTATATATATATATATATATATATATATTAAAATAAATCATATTAATATAAAAAATAATGTTATATAAAATGTATTAGTTGATGCATAAAATCTTATGATTTAGTCAAAATACATTTTTTTAGTCCTGTAACTTCATGATTTTTATTTTGGTCATCTAACTAATTATTTTGTATCTTTTTGTTTAAACTCTTGGCAAATAAAATTTTGGCCCTCCTAAATTATTTTTGTTTTTTTTATTTTGGTTCGTTAACTATTTTTTCTGTATTTTGTTTTTTGTCCTCTTAATCTTACAAGGTACACTTTTTAATCCCCTAACTTACTTTTTATTTTTAAGGTAAGACACAGTAATAATTAAAAATAATTTTTGAACATTATAAACGTAAATATTTTACACAATTAATTATGTAATATTATATATATATATGTGTGTGTGTGTATGACTTTTAAAACAATTACTATAAAACTACTATGAAAGCTAAATACTTTACATTGATAATATATGAAAATTAAATTCATAGCTTTTTTTAAGCCAATAACAATGTAAAAAAATACAAAATATTATGAATAATTATCATAATATACCTTATTATTTACTATTATTTAATAATTATCAAAATTTACTATTACTAGATATTGTAAATCAATAAAATTGACGTGTAGATAATGATTTTATATTTTCAATACAAAAATTCATAAGTAGATCATATGTTAGGGGATTAGAATGAAAAATCAAGTTAAGTTAGTGAATTACAAAATGTATTTTGCAAGAGGGGACCAAAAAGAACAAAAAATTAGAGGACCAAAATGAAAATTAAAAGTAAATTAGTGGACCAAAACGTGAATTTTGCAAGAGTTAGAGAACCAAAAAGAATAAAAAATTTGTTAGGCAGGGGACAAGAAAAAACAAAACTAAGTTAGGGATCAAAATATGTACTTTGCCTATAATTTATAACTAATTATCTAAAAAATATAATTTAGATAATTATTTTACTTCAGATCAAATTATGTCAACCTAAAATATACCTTGAAGTCGCATTAGGTTATATTTAAAAAAGTTTTAAGTTAAATAAGGTTATTAGATCGGGCTATGTCATGACTCATGAACACCCTACAACAAATCAAGTTTGTTGAGAGCAATATTTATTGTAGGATTAGTGGACTATAGGATGAGTAATGAATATTGAAAAATTCCCCCAAAAAAGTATTGTCAACTCAATTAAGTTATTATTAGTTAACTCTGCCAAAAGAAAGTTATCATTAGTTATACTAGCGTAAGTTAAAATTATAGATCCATGCATATAGGTAATTGAAAATGTTATAAGAACTAACAGGTTCCCTTTAGATTCACTACTTCCAAGTTCCAATGCCTTCTTTTAAATCATTGCAACACGACAAAAGAGGTGTCATTTCTAAAATGACAAATGATAGATGGAATTGAATTGAATTATTATATATACTATAAATTCAAAAAATAAATACAGACAAGTAATTTGCCTCTTTGTTTCTTCTTCCCAATACATTAAAGAAATATTGGTGGATCTATTTTGATGAAAGTTGTAAACATGAAACCTCGTGAGAGGTATCTTGCAGTTGCAGCCAATTATAGCAATAATAATGTCTCTTCATTCATTCTATAGTACCATCCATTACACTGTCACTTCTGCCCCCACCCCCTCCCCCTCCCTTAATTAATGGTTGCCACGTCTTCAAAATTATTGTTCACATATCTATCATTCACTTCCAACTTCATTCTTGATGCATTCCCACCACTTCATTCATTAAGTTTTGTTTTGTGTGCCACTCACTCTATTCAACTTGTTCCTTGGCTTCTTTGCCCTTCATGTTAGGCTATCTTTGACAAGAAAAGACAATGTAATGGTGATAATGTGATTAATGATTCTTCCCTTTTACTTCTAGGTACTTACATATATAGTTCAAACTGAGAAAATATATGGTTGATTATAGAGCCTAGTCATATTGATTGATCCGTGTAGCAGAGGTCTGCTTTATTTAGTAAAACCTTTTTCTTACTATAAAATGTGTATGATTCTTGCAGATTTTGATGCTTGATTTCCGTGTTCTCTAAATCATTTTGATCTTTGGAGCGATGGGAAGACAAAGTCCTGGAAAATGGATCAGAAACTTACTTCTGGGGAAGAAATCAACATCAAAGCCTCATTCAACAACTAAGATAGATAGCTTTGTAAGTTAATTTTGGCTTTAGTTATTGGTATCAGTTTGTTCAATCATAGTCTACATTATGATGTTTTGGTTCACAGATAAATGCCAGAAAAAAGGACAAAAGTATTATGTAGTAACACTTCATTGAAGAATATGTAGCTTTACTCCTATGACTGCCTAATTTCAAGTTGTAATTGTGATTTTCAACAATTCTTGTGTGAAGAAACCTTCAATTAACAAGGATGTGGTGGTGGTGGTGTCTTCTGAGGCATCCATGTCTATTCCAAATGTGTCAACAACCTCTTCTTCAATTTCTGGAGCTGATGCTACCAAAGGAGTGGTATCAGAAAATGAACTAGTTAGTGGATCATCATCAAATGACATGGTTCTTCTTTCACTTGGAGATGAACAGGCCAATGCACAAGATCCTGAGCAAATCAGGCTCACAGAAGCAGCTATATTGGCTCAAGCTGCTTTTAGAGGCTATCAGGTATTCAAAACATCTTTTGATTTTTTCTTTTTAAAAAAAAAAAAAAGAAATAGATTGTTGGAGTTGTGTATTGGAGTAGAGCAAGATCAAGAAAAACTATTAAAAAGGACTGGAAAATTTTAATGGCTTATTTATGGACATGATTTAGGTGCCCTAGTTCAATCCATGCAGCCGAACCTGCCTACTGGGACAAGGTTTAGTTGTTGTAGTTGTATTGATTCCTCGTGTAGAGGTAGAGGTTTGTGTATAATTGATTCCTGCATTACTTAATTGAAGGCGCGAAGGACGTTTCGAACACTCAAAGGTGTCATCGTTCCCCTGCAAGCTCTCATTCGCGGCCAGTTGGTTAGAAGAGAAGCTGTTTGTGCTTTGCACTGTGTGAAAGGAATAGTGAAGTTTCAAGCATTGGCTCGCGGCCACAGGGTTAGGCACTCTGATATTGGGACTCAAGTCCAGAAAATTTGTCAGGTAAAAAGTTGTTGAGTTAATTCAATCAATGCAAATGATGTCTGGCTTCTACTCACTTTCTAGACTGTAGTGCATATTACATAGTGAAAAAGCTGAGTTTAATCTGTTTCTTACCTCTGGTCAGGATACTAAGTGTTCAAATTCTATTGGACTAGTTGCATCCACAAAGGCAGAGAAGCTTTCAGATAATGTCTTTGTTCACAAGGTTGGAACTGGAAGTACTTTGTGACATTCTTTCTTATATTCAGAGCGTGGCTTTGCTCTTTCAAGTACTTAAAAGTATCAGAGATAGAAATATAGCTTGTTTAGTTCATGCACTCTTTTACTTGCATCAAGCATATGAATTGCGATGATGACTCTCTGGCATTTTATATGTCAAATACTAGGTTCATGTGCTCTTATTGGTATGATTTATGAATATGAATTGTATGACAAAATTTGATGTTTAACCTTTTTCTTGTTTACTTTATCCTCTTACTGTTTTGAAACCTATATTTGTTTTAGGTAAAACAACTTATAACATATGTTATCCCTTTCAGCTTCTGGCTTCATCAACCTCTTCAGTTTCTTCACATCCCAAATATGGTTATAGAGAAGCAAACTTGGCTTGGGAGGAATGGCTTGACCGGTGGACAAGATCACACTTTTGGGCACCCCTTCCAGAATTGAAGAAGCTTGACTCAGTCTCTGATGAGAAAAATGAAACTGACAAGGGACAGGTCGAAAGAAATGCGCCGAAAGCGCCTGCCGCGAGGGCTGACGCTAATGGTGATGGTTCAATTCCAAGAAAGGATTCAAGCATAGCTTTGCATTCAGCTAAGGAGAATAAGAGAAGTAACTCTGATAAAAATAGCAATTCTAAGAATGAGAAAAGAAAAAAACACATCACAAGAAAGAGTTCAAGTCATGCTGCTACTGATGTTTCAAGTCAGGTTCCTAGTGACTCTTCAGAGAAAATGAAAGATTTGGCAGTGCCAAAATCAAAACATTTTGATCTTGAAAAAAGTCTAGGATACCAAGCAGAAAATGTGCATGACAATGTGTCACATAATGATACAAGTGGTAAGAATTTGCAGAGAAGAGCTTCACTGCCAGGTAATTTTATTTGTCACAATAATAATGATTTACAAAACACACCAAGTCCAAGACTTCCAAGTTATATGGCTCCTACTGAGTCTGCAAAAGCTAGGCTAAGAGAACATGGCTCCCCAAGGCTTGTGAGTGATTTGGTAGACAAGAATAGAATAAATAGGAGGCTTTCGCTTTCATCTTCCCTTAGTGGAAAGTTAGGCCTATTTTCTCCAACATCAGAAAGATTGGTGGCCATGAGCAGCAAAGGATTGATAAAGACTGATAGATCTCTGTCATCTACAAGGGATTGGACTGGTAAGAAACTATGATTTTTTTTACCTTTTTATTTTAATGTATTTTGAATGAATTTGTGATATCTTATATGGATATTATCAATTTCAGATAAGTTGATCCAACCTCAGTGGAGAAGGTGATTTTGTTACATTATCTTTCAAAGCAAACATGGTGATTGAGAGAACGTTATGGCGTCCCTACCTGATTCATGTACCCGACCCCACGTTGACAAGAAAAAATGCTTGTAGGAAGAAATTAATAGAGTGGAAAATGCGTTGACTTACATTACGGCCTTTGCCTTTCTCAATTAATCATTTTTGTTTGTGGTCATAGATACAGGAGAAGAATGTATATCATGCAATCAGACTCTGGTATATCAAATTGCTTTTACTTTTTTGTTGAGTATTATGCGTTGCGTATCATATCAGCTCTCTTGCTGGGCCTAATTTTGTGGGCTTTTTGCTACTGAAACAACGGTTTCAAGGAATGCCATATTTTCAAATTTTGATGAAAATTTTGGGATCAAACTCTTATGTTTGTTATGAGCCTCGAAAAATAAATATAAGATGATTCATTCTCTTAAAAAAGTTAGTGTTTATTTATCTCTTAATACGACATAGTCATGTTCAAAATAATTATCAAAGAATAATAAGTTAAAAAAATGATTTATAATTGAGGAATCTGTTGAAATCCATGGTACCAAAGAGAGAAGAGAGAATTGAAACAGAATTTGTTAAAATGAATTTGATAGAATGAGAAAAGTTGTTTGAATTACAAGTGATGTAGCCTATATATAAGCTAATGATTAACCACTAACAACCACTAACCATTAACTAATTAGCTAAATCATTAGCTAATCCTAACTAACTATTACAATTATCAATACTTCAACTATATATTCTAATAGAATCCACTTTAATATGGAACAAAGAAATGTAATTATTAATTGTTAAAATGTGGTAGTGGCTTGTAATTAGCCTAACTCTAAGGCAAATTATAGTTCAACGTAATAAAATAATACACTCTCCTAACGTTTTGTCACATCAAGATAAGTTTTGTCCCTTAAGATTATCCTAATTCGTCGATCGCTTAGGTGAATTATGTCATAACAAAATAAAATATTATACTCTCCTGATTTTGTGAAAGAACGTAAAACAAGAAAATATATTCATTTTTTGCCATATGATTATATTTTACCACATACAATTAACTCATATACTAAGCAATTTTGTCTAAAATTTTTTTTATAAATTCAGTTCGTTCCCGGTTCACAATTCCACCCCTAAAAAATTGTCTGAAAAAATGTTTGTTTTTATTATTATTTTTATTTGTTATTATTATTATTATTATTATTATTATTAAATATGCTCTACATTTACCTCTTCATAAGAATCGTGTGTATATGTATGCTAGTCACTATTAACACTAATAATCTATTATTATTATTATTATTTAGATTTTTTTTCACAAATAATATATTATTTTATTTCGCTTTTGCATAATTTACCCAAGTGGCACATTATGATAGACTTAAAGGATAAATTTTGTCCTAATGTCATAGCACGTCAGAAAAACATATTATTTTATTACTTTGAATCATAATTTATCTAAGAGTTAGGCAAATTATATGCTAGTATCACATTTCAACAATTAATAATATTCCACCACATTTTCACAAATTATCTCACTAAATCTCATATTAAAATTTTCTAGCCTATAAAACAAATTGAAAAAAAGCGGTTGAGTTGACTTTAGCCAATTTGCCTTGCCCTTATCTATCATGAACAGAGCCCAACTTGGCGTCCGGATACATGCAGTATTCACACAGCTCTTAGTGCAAGTGATTGAAGGCATCACTTAATTTGTATATAATAATAATGCGTGGAAGCTTTCGTCATATAGTGGCACCAACAGTAACAAAGGACAATGTAATTTATTATAATCTGCTGCCATCTGGTGTGACCTAGAGTTCCCCTGACCACTTCATTGAGGATCTCTTTCCTTGGCAGAAGCTCTATTGAAGTGTTTGGAGGAACTCCCGGATTCGCTGGTGACGTTCATGCTAACATATAGCTCGCTAGACATGACTTGACTGGGATGCGCCGCTACTCATATATATACGATTTGATTCCGCCAATGTTTGCTGAAATATTAAGGTTTGGATTCCTGTCTTTTACCTGCTACAATTTGTACTTTATATTATGGAGTGTCCAATGTTAAATACTTCATGGAAATGGTTTTCTTTCTTGTTTAATTGCTTCATATGTTACTGTTATACAATATGCCTTCTTGTAGGCATTTCTGTGACCCTAAAATAGAAAGGTGAATTAGTTCGAGGGTTATACATTTGCATTTCATGTTTTAAATATGTTTCAGGACTCTGGAAATTAGTTATCATGAACCAAGTCTCCTTAGTATGAACAACTGAAATAACTAGATCAATGGGTGAACGCATTTTCAGCTGCAATTGCAATATATGTGTGACTTATTTTAAGCATTTCGAAAGATCAATTATTTTTTTTTGCAATTATCTTTCAATCATACAATTTCCTTTAACCCGGTCATAATAATCTGTTTACGCTAGCTCTTTTGGGCCCATCATCCTATTCAAGAATCTTTTGCTGGAATTAAACGGTTGAAGGTGTGTTTCAAACTTAATCTTTAGTTTGGTAGGAAGTTAAGTAGAGTAAGCTAAAGAAAAGTTTTTATAAGAAGACATGATTTGCCATTGAATACTTACAATATTGGACTGACAATGTGGACATGGATTTGAGTTTGACGACATCACACACATGTGCATGACCCTGTGATTATCGCACGGGTGTAAGTGTAATGAGCATTTTTACTTGTTATTTTACTTTTTGGCCGAAATACTTTTGCTCATGATCGTTAGGACTTCTTGTGCCTTATGCCACTTCTCCTGATGACCGCTGGAACCTTTCTAATTGTTGGCCCAACATCATTGTTAATGGTTTTGTGTGGCTTAGAGAAGGGGTTGAATCTAAGCAAAGGTTTTCGAAAAATTTACTTTTCTTAAAATGTTGTCTTCTAAAATTTCAGGAGATATCTCCTTGTTTTCTGGGAAACAAATTTTTTGAAAAACTTAATTTCTTTAAAATAAAAAAACAGAATTTGTTTGAAGAGTAGGGAATGTAAAAGATAGAGGGAAAAAAAATTCATACAAGGATTTATATTGGTTTGATTCCTTAATAGGAATCTACGTCCAGTTCTTCAAACGCCTAAACCAATTTTCTTTCACACAAATTTCAAGTACAAAAACCAATAGTTCCTTTCACTCATCAGGAACTCTCAAATCAAAACAGAAACTTGAAACAAAACTTTTCTCTCAAGCTCTCTGTTACTCGCCAAGGAAAAAGCTCAAATGATAAATATTTTCCAAAACAATGAAGACACTCAAAACTTCAAATCAAAGTATAAACCAAAACAGTCAGAAAGGGAGGAGTTTGTATATGAAGCTCTTTGAGAAGGAATATCACGAATGGTTTTTGCTTAGGTGTCTTGAGTTCTGAGTGATGAGGGATGACTCTTTTATGCTTGACTCTTGAGTATTGAAGCTCAAGATTAGCTCCTCTGTCTTTGCCATTCCTTCTTGCCATAACTCGTGTGTTTTCCTCTTTTGTCTTCAATCGGCTTGATGTTCAATCTTTTCTCTCTTGACTGTTGCAAGGAGAGCTTCTTGTTCCATGAATATTGTTTTCCAAATTTGCATCTATCACCTTCGTGTGTCTCTTTGACCGTTAGAAGGAGACCATTTTTGTTTCATGATTTTTGCTTTCTATTTTTTTTTTCTTGCATCCATCACTTCCAACCTTCCTTTTTTGTGAGCTTCTTCACGTGATTCTTTCTTTCTTTCATTACAAAAAAAATTGTTTTCCATTTCTTTGTCATATTCTATTTACTTCACTCATGGCTACATTATAGCCTTTTTGTATAGGAAAGTTTTTTGAAGAAAGGTTTTACTTGATAGCTTCCAATTTGTTGTTATTTCTATGTCACTTAATTTGTTTCTCTTTCTTCCTTTTCATAAATGCATATCTCTTTCCTTTGATTTTCCAGCAGTATGTATGCCTCCTACACGTTTTCCTTTCCTTCCTTTTTGAAATAAAATATTCATTTTTCTTCACTTTCCTTAAATTGCGCTGATGCCCTTCCTTTTCTTTTTGTCCACGTCAGTACATGAATAATGTATATTTTCCTTTCTTGCTTATGAGGGTAGTATCCATCTTATTTATTTCTTTCCTTTGCTGCCACAAAATTTTGGTTTGTCAGCCGTGTATCTCTTCATTCTTCATGGTCTTGTCTTGTCAAGAGACAAATTTGCTGACCACTATTCAGCCAAGGGTCACAGATACTCTTTTGTGATATTCTTTATTTTTGACAATTCTAACGGATATAAGATCTTGGGTTGCACTTTGAATACCAAATTCAGCTCTAGCTGTATTCGTTTTGGGCTGTGCAAATATTGGATACATGTCCCTTATTTTCTTTGTGGTAACAATGCAGCAGGTTTGAGCCAGGAAAAATAATTTTGCTAATAATAATAACTTAGCCTGAAACACTAGCACACATATTAGAATGTTCATGTAATGTTTGTCATCATCAATTTATTTGCAAATTTAATAAACAATTGTTAAGCAGCTTGGGCCGCTATTTATCAAAAATCACCACCAATTTTGTTTTTCCTTCCTCCCAAAAATGTTGCTTCTTTCTTCTTCTTCTTTTTCCTATGATTGTTGTTGTTGCACCTGCTGCGACTGCTTCATCCTTTGTTTCTCGAGCACAACGAGGTCACCGCACAACCTCAACTACTCCTCTGAGATCGAAAGGAGATTTAATTGCTCGTTGTTGTGAGACACTTAGGGTGGACGAATTCCTAAGGAAATTCACATCTTATTTTAGAGAGAATCTTGCAAAGGCCTTTTCCACCGAGCAATTGTTTTGGGTAGAGCAAAGATAAACCCTTAAAGAAAGTGCAATTGCACAATTTGTGATATGTTGTTTCATCTCTTCTTTGAATTTCATTGTTTGTGTTTAGGGTTAGAGTTTCTACCTTCATTAAATTCGTGTTTCCATTTCACTCCTGCTTAGTTAGCATAAATACTCTACCATCCACTTTGTTTTCGCATCATCTTTTTTATTAATCTGTTCGTAACAGCTTCTTTCATAGAAGGTTGATCAGCATGCGCTTGTTTGGTTAACCATTTGAGGCACTCAAACATAATTCCATTGTCATGAGAATATAAATGTACAATAACAAGTATGTTTGGTTAACTTTTTGAACTTTCAAACTTTATTTTTAGGCAAAGGCTAAAATGCTCCTTACAAATTTTGGTGCATCACTCCTTGTAATAAAGTAAGAAGAGGTGTATCCTACTCTTAACTTATATATCAAAACCGTACTTTATTTGTCACTCAAACTTGATCCTTTAAAATTTGTGCGTTGGTTGTCTTAAGGAGGAAGGGGAAAAGTCATTTTGCAATTCTCCTGTACCATATATATATATCATCAATTGCTAGCTTCAAGATTAATTCTCCCTTGCTATATATATGCATGAGTAGCATATTGTTAGACAAAAATGAGTTTGAGTCGTCGAAGACACAGACCTTCATTGCCATTATGCCCACCGCTGCAAACTTGGCCTCCAGACTCTCAGTGAGGCCAAGTTATCAAAAGAGTCATACTCATCAACCTTGTCAACATCTACCTCCTCACTTACCCAACAAGACAAATTAATAATCTAATAATTAATGCAGATCTCAGTCCTTAGACAACGAGGCTTGAAGACTATATATGATTCAACAACAGTTGTTGTGTCTATTTGTTTCGCTTTTTGTTCTTCATTTTCAGTTTTTTATGTTCATTTCCTTCAATTGGTCTTCACTCCGAGAGCAAACGCTGTTGAAGCTATCAGTCATGGAAGAAAGGGAGAGATATTTCTTTTCATAAACGTCTTAAAATATGTAATAACCGGTTGTACACTCTTCTAACATGATATAAAGGTTGTAAATATACATTGTCCACCCTAGGCAAGCGCATCCCAAAACGAAATTCTAAGGTGCATCAAAGCCTTTGTCTTATTTTTAAGTAAGAAAAATTAGATTATATTGAAATCTGAGTTTTATTGAAATATCATTTAATAATAGTTGAGATAGGAGTTAATATAGTATTTCATATTAAATGAGTACATATAACGTCTCTTTAAATATAATGGCATTATTAATGATTGATTGACAAATTTAGATTATTTTAAGATACCAACTGCCCATTTTAATTAGACTCTCTCTATGAAGCACCTTAGTAATCTAATCTTCTGTTAGGTCAGAATTTTTAATTGAGAGATAGAACTCCCTCAAATTTAGCTTGAACAATCTATTTAATCGATCAGTCCATCCATGATGTTATTCTATTTTTAAAGTAATAAAATGCTTGGTTATAA
Source organism: Nissolia schottii (assembly GCA_003254905.1). Classification (NCBI taxonomy): domain Eukaryota; kingdom Viridiplantae; phylum Streptophyta; class Magnoliopsida; order Fabales; family Fabaceae; genus Nissolia; species Nissolia schottii. The sequence goes on from QANU01089988.1 coordinate 212,462, forward strand.
AAGGATTAATTTCCACCTTAAAAATCAAATATGGACGCGTAGTTTAGAAAAGAATAACAAACAAAAGTTAATGGCAAAATGAGTGACTACACATAGTAAATAAAACGATAATGACTGATTATCCAACATTAAACAAGCCCGGCCGTATTGGATTATGCTCAGCATATGTAAAGGACTGACTGCCCAACATCTTCTTGAGATTGGATAACATCATTAATTAACCATTGAATATTAGTGATAAGATTCCACTTACTACCTTTCTTGTTGCAGCTGGTATCAAAATATTGTAGTCAAAGTCCAATATTAGGGGTAGCAAACTCCTAGGAATTACAGTACAGACACAGTGGATGATGCACTCCAAAACCAAACCAAGATCTATGTACCGACAACATATCCTAAACGGCGGGAAGTTTTAGTTTCATAGAAAAGCAAATATTCCTCTTAAATTCAAGTACCTTAATAATCCTCTTAATTGAAAAATCTCTCTCAGATTTATTCCTCTTAATATCTCTCTCATGGAGATATTCATCTTGCAAGTGAGTTTTTGAATTAAGATGTGTTTAGGACAATTGTTAAGCGCTCGTATATAGTATACTCTTGTATTTTATACAAGAGCATAAGTTTTGTACTTTCCCTATTTTGCCTAAAAACATGTTGTAGTTGGTCCTAATTATGGAAAGGTGTTTCTTGGAAATGTAGTCATCACATTAAATTTATAAAAAAAATTTAACAAGGGGTATAACCAGAAAAAAAAAAAACCCTTAAATTAGAGCAAAGAATTTGTCATATTCTATCTCCATGAAATGCTCTTTCTTTTTTTTTTTTGTGATAATTACTCTGAGACTCCATAACTACGATGTGTTTGTTTGACGGGGTTTTGAGTGATTTTTCTTTGAATGAGAGACTAGAGAATGGAGAACACGAGAGTGAATGAATTATTAATTAATAGGAATGGAAAATTTTCTTAATCAATTTTTGATTGGGTTCATCGATGTTAATGTGTGGATATTCATCTTATGCCAATTTGGAAATTGAAGATATTTGTTTGAGGGTGTGATTTTTCACTCTTGAAATTGTGCAATTTGTGTTATAAGGAGATAGGGTATGATTGACGAATATTTGTCGATGGCGATTCTTACAAAAGGATAAAGGTTTGGGGACTAAGATGAGTATTTTGAGGGTTCGAGTCCTCTACAAGTATACACGAATTTCGCCTACAAAAATGGCATGTCCAGAGTTAGTTTCACATTTATATCACATAAAAAAAAAGAGTTTTATTTCAAAAAAAATTTAATAATCTTTTCCCCCCTCTTTCTTGATTAAAGTAATTAACAAAGTAAAAAAATAAAATCTATGAAATTTCCGTGTCCTTGTGTCTGAGACATTGCGGATATCGACAAACAAAAACACTCGTTTGATATACGTGTCGCACGTGTCTAAAAGAGTCTAAATAAAAAATTTATAATTAACTGTGTCCAAGTAAAAAATATTTTAAATACTAAATAATTTTTAATAATATGGACAAATTAAAAATTAACAAGTATTGATGCATGACAACATCTTGAATGTTCTATGTATTTTAAAAGGAAATTAAAAAATATTAGAACTTAGTAATTTAATATCAATAAAAATATTATAATATTATTATAAATATTTAATTTTATATCTATATATATCATGTTTGTGTCTTATAAAATTTTAAAATTAATACGTTATCGTGTCATGTGTCATGTAAGGTTTGTGCTTTTTACAACCATATCTCAATTGAGCGTAGGTTCAACGGCTCACTTTATAGAAAATCCAGGATTTGAGGTTGAGTTTATCAAAGTTCCGAACGGCCAGTAGTAAGTTATGCATAAATAATGAATGTGTCGGGGAAATTCTCATTTCATCATTAATATTTAATTTTTTAAATATTAAAATGGTAAATTATAGATTAAATTAGTCTACCAATTTATTATTATTATTATATTATCACTTTTTCATTAATTTTTTACATTAAATAATAACGTGATAATAAGATATAATGTGTATTTTAAACTTTCAATTTGATGTACCAAAATCAACATTATCGGGCCGGAAACTTGACGAAGAGATAATAAAACATGAACAGAAGCTACGTGGCCGAATTTTTTTCTCCTTGGACACTGTTTGTCAAAGAAATTACAAGATTGCCATCGGTTTCAAACATATTACATATATACCACGGTTTGGGCTGACGTGGCGCCGGACGCACGCGTGGCGTGCCACGCAGGATGCGCCAACGCGGCAGGCGATTTTGGCGCAAATTCGCCAACGCGGCAGGCGAATCCTACGTGGATTCGCCAGCGCGGAAGGCGAATCGAGTTCCAAGTTTGCATGAAAATCGCCAACGAGGCAGGCGAATCCTACGTGGATTCGCCACCCGCGATGGCGAATTGTTCCCTCGATTTTTTTAAATATAAATAATATTATTAATATAAATAATTAATAAACATAACAAATATTAATTATAACTAAAAAACTAAATGACTTTCGTTCAATATTTAGGAAACTCTAACTGTAACTGTAATTCAATTAGTAGTTTGTAAATCTTAACCCTAACCCTAAACCCATGCGTGTCGAACCAAA
>QANU01089988.1:218864-241821 GCA_003254905.1 Nissolia schottii
GGGGGGCGAATAAAAACGCTGCCGCGTCACAATTCGCCAACGCGGCAGGCGAATCCTACGTGGATTCGCCACCCGCGATGGCGATTTTAATGGAAACTTGTTTTTTTCTTCGCAAACGATTCGCCTGCCGCGCTGGCGAATCCACGTAGGATTCGCCTGACGCGTTGGCGAATTTGCGCCAAAATCGCCTGCCGCGTTGGATCCTGCGTGGCACGCCACGCGTGCGTCCGGCGCCACGTCAGCCCAAACCGTGATATATATGTAATATGTTTGAAACCGAGGGCAATCTTGTAATTTCTTTGACAAACAGTGTCAAAGGAGAAAAAAATTCTACGTGGCCTAAGCACATTTATCATTATGAATATAAAAATAAACAAGGGCTACTATCAGGCTAATGAGACCGAGATGGTAAAAGTTGAAAATGAGATAAATAAATAAAAAAAAATGACCACGTTCTCATGTGCGATTGATTCGAGATTGAAATAAACAGAACATCCCAACGTGGCACAGATTATATATTTCCCGAATGATAAAAGCAAAAATATTCAGCTTATGATTCTACGGTCCAGAGAGAACCTCCCCTCACTCCAATACATAAAAGGCACTTGAAAACAAAATTAAAGATCTTGTACAGTATTTGGGTAATCTTTTATAACATATAGTGGTATATTAGATTACATGAAGCAACCATGTGCCGGCAATGTGGAGATTATTCCTATTTGAACCTACCCTATAACATGATCTTGCTTCATGTTTGATTGCTTATCATGTTTGGAATAATGAAAGACAAAAGCCTTATACTTTGAAATTGCCGCACCTCCTTTTGCCTGAAATGCTATATATGGCACCGCATTCTCATGGTTGTTCTCCCCTTTGGCTTCTCCCACTACTCCCTTCTTAATCTGTTGAGCACAAATTAAAATGATGGAGAATAGCCAAAGGGTGAACCGAGAGGTTGATCAAGATTATATTAGTGCCCTTCCCAATAGCACATTGTGCAACATTTTATCTTCTCTTAGTACCAGAGAAGCTGTGAAGACCAGTGTTCTGTCTTCCAGATGGAGGCATGTTTGGACTAGTCCAAACATGCTGGTTCTGGATGCCGAGAACATGCTAAAGAGTGAGCATTACTCAGGCACAAGTGTATGTAACATGAGTGAGATAATAAGGTACAATTTCAGATTGAATAGGACCAAAGTCTTTGTGGCCAATGTCAATCATTACTTGGCACTTTTGAGCAAATTCCAGCTTCAAAAGATTGAGAGGCTTGAGGTTCGCTTCACATTTCGCCGCGGCGGCCACGGCTGCGGCGATCTTTCCCAATGGATCAGCTTTGCAATTGGCAGAAATGTTGAGGAGATTGAGATTTGTTTGTCGGAAAAAAAGAGCAACCATCTTAGTAGTGGTGGTGCCCTCTATGTTTTCCCTTGTGACATTGTTGGCGTTGGCAACAATGAAGGTCCGAATGGCTTCATAAGGCCATCATCATGTTTGAAGCGCATGAGATTGGCACATTGTGTGCTGGCACCACAAAGGGCATACAATCATGGCTTCACCACACTCACAACTCTTGATCTCATGAGAGTGGACTTGGTCTCTGGGCACCACATCCAGATCCTGCTGGCCAGCTGTCACAGCCTTGAGTGGCTGAGCCTCGCAGAATGTTACAACATGGATTGCTTGAAGATAGAGCAACCCTTTTGCCAGAGGCTGAGGTACCTTAATGTGAGCCTATGCTGCCAATTGAAGGCGATTGTGCTCAAGGGATCCAACCTTGAAACCTTGGAGTACAGGGGGTGCACGATTGACTTCGTGTTTGATGATGCCCCTAGGCTTAGGACTTTCTTCACTCAAATGAGTGATTGTGTTTTCAACGTTGCCATTCATCTTCCCCAGCTTGAAACTTTGTATGTGGAGTGCACCTGTGCTACCGTGGTATAATTCCAACACTTGCTACTACTTTTGCACACTTTTAGTATTAGTATTAGACAATTCGTTGTTGCAAATATTTGATATATATTTTTCATTTAGTCTATTTTTCAGGCCAGGGTTATGAATATGACAAACAGAATGCCGGCATTTCCAAACCTGAGGCACCTCATAATTATGAAAGTTGCTACATTTCGACAAGATCCGCGGTGGGTGCCGTCTGTCCTAAAGGAATGTCCGACGCTCCAAATATTAGAGCTGCATGTAAGTTTCTCATAAAACACGAGAATGAATTCTCTCGTGTGAAAACTTCACGCGACAATGTCATGTGTTAATTTTTACTGTTGATTAGATCCTCTCGCTCGTAACTCTCAATTCAATTTGTTGCAGCTAAGGACAACTTTTCACTTTTATGAGGAGTTAAGGAAACCAAGTTGTCCTCCCAGGTGGCCACATCATCATCTCAAGGAAGTAAAAATGACCGGAATTAAGGGTAATGCAAGTGAGATTGAGATGGCAAGTTATCTTCTGCGGAATGCAATTGCACTTCAGAAGATGACAATAGACCCACGTCCAAGAACTTACCTTGGAAATAACCAATGGGGCCTCTCTGAAGCTTGTGATAGTTGGAGCATGGTTGGGAGGCAAAAAGTTTATGATCATCTAAGACCTTTCATCACCAGTGGAATTGTTGATATTGTGATCCAAGAGTGATAAAGGATTCTTGTTTAACACATTGCAAAAACCCCACCAATTAATAACAAAATAGGAAAACCAAAAAACAATATAGGTAGCTAATACGAAAATACTCCATTCTTTTTCAAAATAATTGTTCGTTTGACTGTTTTGGTACATCTTTGACTCAACGTATTATAATTGTAAGATACATTGAGTCAAAGATGTATCGAAACAGTTAAACGAACGAGTAATTTATACTTTTAAGTTGTGGTTCGCTATTCTGCAATAATCAGTTCGACTGCGAAATGTAGAATGTAGCTGCAGATACCCTAAGTTCAGAAAGAACAAAGGGATTTCTCGCAAACACTTCAAAGAAATGAATATGGCTTTTTCCTTCTTGGGTTTTACAATGAACAAAATAGCAATATTTGGAATGAAATGAATTTGCTCCCGTAGTCTTCTATTCAGTGTCAGTTGAACCCTGAAGTTCCCCCAAACACTTCGCTGAATAAGGACTAATTGGTAAATTTACCATATTAGAGACTAGCCCCATGTGTGAAGTGTTCAGAGGAACTCCAAGAAACAGCCAACATTTAATCCCTTGAGGCGTGCTTGACTAGTTAGCCATGGTTGGAAAATGAAGAGAGTATTCTATTTATATTATAATGTTGAAAACTGAAATGTCCTCAGAAATCAATAAAAATAAATAAAGTGGAATTTTATGTTGACATGGACCACTGAACCTGGCCAGGATTTCTGCTAAGGTGGCTGAAGAGAAAACCATGTTGCAATTGAATGACAATGTGGTTTTAGAGTTGGTAAAGTGATTCAAATCATCAAAAGCTAACACAAGATCAGTTCTCCATCCCTTCTATAGCTCACAGACTAATTGTTGTAAGAAGTCATGTTTAGCCGGGGCAAAGAAACTTTTTTATCTACTCTCCCTCTTGTCCTTTTTACGTGTGGCTTGAAAATTTTGGTTCATTTTCAATTCAATTAATTGGTCCGTTATATTAATTTAAGAATGTACTAAATTTGTCAAACATCAAATAAAAAAAAGACCGGAGGAGGAAGTGACACCCTTCTCTCATTATTCCATGCTTATACTTTTTCCTCTTTGGGAGAAAAATAAGCCAGTACTCATAAGTTCAACTTTTTCTTCACTTGGTTTAAAAGGTGTTAACTTTTTTTTAACGGGAAAACGTTGGAGGCACTCAATTTCTATTCTCCCTTTCACTATTCTATTTTCAGAATGACAAAGAGTGTGGTTGTCAAAAGACTTGGCCAATTTCCTCCAAACCAGAAAATCGGAATTGGGCATATCAATATCTATTTAACTACTTATAGGGTAGCTTAGCACTTTTTTTTTTAATATTATAAAGATCAAAATAAGTGGAGCCATTTAATGGGGAGAAAGGGGAGGTGCCTCTTAAATTAACTTGGGAGCCATTTCAAAGTGTAGCAATTTAATGGCATTTGATTTATATTGTCCTTTTATTCTTTTCTATTCAACTTGCATATTATATAAATGATTTTGTAGCTTTTAGCTCAACTTTCGCAACACACTGATATTCATAATTTCCTTTCCTGATCATCTGATAGCAACTACTGAACAGAAGAAAAGGAAAAAAAAACCGACTTCTTTGGTACTTATAATGCTGAAGTTATGTTAGTGTATATGTAAAGGAATGATTTTCTTAAATAATATTAGAAGCCATTATTTCATTTTTAAAATTATTTTTCATTTTAGAGAGTAATTTTCTTCTCTTATAGAAAATCAAGAAAATAGTAATCAAATACATTTATGATTTTATTTTATGAGTTTTACTAACAAGTGTTCTAAAAACATTTGTTAAGGAATTCAAAATAGAATAATATTTTGTGAACATTACTACTTCTTAATGCATTTAAGACTTATTAATTTTATTTTTTCAATGAAATCATATTATTTTAAATTTTTTAACAAGTGCATTGAAGACATGTTAGTTAAAACCTTATTTTATTAAATTAAGATTGTTTAATAACTTTCTTAATCATTATAAGCCACTAAAATGTTACTCCTTCCATTTCTTTTTACTTGTTCGCCTTTTGCTTTTATTATTTTTACAAACACTTTCTAAATTTAAATAATATTGATTATTTCTTTTTTAATATATCTCTCTTAAATAAACTAGAAAGTAGTAAATAATGTGAGAGAAAGAGAGTAATGAAATAATGCAAACATTACATTAAGTATGAGCAATTGTGTAAAATATTATTAATTTTTTTATTTTAAAATTTTTTAATCATTTACTTAATACACACATTACTCAAAGTGAATCACTAAAAACAATTGTAAGCAGTAAAAATTTGCTCTTCTTAAACTGCCCATAAACTAATTAAAATTTAAATCAATATTAAAAAAATAAAAAAACAACACACACCCACTATCTGCACTGATATAAGTCTGAAAAGAGACACTGCTTTTGTAGATGCTCTGTAAGTTGCAGAAAACAAGGATATTATAGTTTAAAGGTGAAATAGGTGTCTACTTGGCTTCTCTTCCTCCACCTACCCAAAATATGTCTAGGCATATAGATAAATTGCAAAACATTATTATGACTCTTCTCTCGTTCATTCAAGACATATTATGACAAATAGGTGCTATCCTCTCATTCCTTTGTCATCTACTAAACATTTTGAAAGAGATGATTTTTAACTTAACATAATATTAAAGTAATTATGACAAAAAAATGTCGATTTTTAAAAAATTTATTTTCGCTGCAAGGTAAAACAACTCTTAGCTGCATAACATAAACATGAGAGACACATTTTGTGACTTCAAAATTAAAGTGTTTGACGTGCTAGATTCCATTCAACACTTGTCTGTGTATATCAGAAAAGCTGAAAAGCGAAAAACATGGTTCAGAAATTGCATGTGGCCACTCGAGAGCTGCTAATTCTCCCCTATGGACCAATGTTGCGTCCAGGTTCACTCTCTCACTCACTGCCACCTTTGCCCATTATTCCACCCCCATGAACAAGAGCAACATTTCCAGCTGAATGCAGAGTGAAGAACCCATTATAAATAGTGTGCCGTTGGGGGGGGGGCACTTAGCCTCACCAACAGCCATCATCACTCCCCATATGCATTGCAAGGACAATTGCTACCACATCAGGTGTCACCTAGTGTTCCCTCTAACATTTCAATCAGGGGAGAGAGAGAGAGATCTGTTCTTTTGTGCTATCCTCTCTTCTTTATGAAGTGTTTGGAGGAACTCTTGATAACATCTGATAAAACATTTGAGTTATAGCGTAACAAAAACTTGAACAAGTTAATTTCCATTTTGTTGCACTGGTCTTTTCCATTTCTTCTCGTATTCAAATTTCTGGTTTGTTTGGGAGTTTACTCTACTTTAAAATCTATGTAATGTAATTTGATTGTTTATGTAATTAGACATAATTCGTTCCCCTTAAATAAAGTAAAAATGTTATTTGTACACCAAATTTAGTATAGAGACTAAGTATGGAGGACACAGTCATATTCACATGATGTTTGTAAGAAGAGAGATTTAGTGTTTACACTAAGGTTAGTGTACATATATCACTGGTCTAAATAATGTATGGGATTTGTGTCTTGTAGTCTTGTAGATAGAAGAAATTGGCCTAAATCACATAGTGACAGTGATGTGATCTAGCCAGATACAGATCATATATGTAATCCGGAGACTCTAAAGCTTGTTTATTTACTACTCAGTAGCGAGTATTAGCATAAGGATTCTGGTTATTGAATGATAACTTCCTCCTCTCACGATTTAAGTGCTGATTCAGGGTTCAAAACTCGCTGGCTCAATCTTTTGGACAGTCAATTTGAGTCAACTATATGTGATTGGACCTGCTCATACATGTGAAAAAACAGAGTAGCTATATGTAGTGGCCGTATGTAAATTCTAAACTCAAATACAGCTTCAGAATTTTCATCTTCTCTCAAGCTATTTTCAAACTGAAATCAAGGATTCGGATATTCAAATTTCAAGCTATTTAGTGCTATGACATTTGGACAATCTTTTAGTGTTTCTTAGCATGTTTGGTTAACCTTTTTAAGAAAAAGTAAAATCACTTGAAAATGTAAAAAAAATAAAATAAAAGATCTTTTTCGAAGAGCTACAATTTTCATCTTCCGGAAGAAGATCTTTTGTATGGTATAAAAATTGTTTAAAGATAATATAAAAATGTTAAACAGGCCAAGGCCCAAGGGAGATGAATTAGCTGAATAATATTCAGGTGCCTTTGTCTTAGTCCCAAGCAGCTACCAACAATGACTGAAGTTGTGGCTAATTTGGTGCAGCTAGAGCTAAAATCAGGACTGCATAATCAGAGATCATATGGAAGAACCTACACCCCTACTGATGATAGAACTAAAAAGATGTAGCATCTGAGATTATTAACCCTGCTCCTTCATAAAGCACCATAAACAGAAAACTGATCCAATTGAATTTTCACCCTCAAACCAAGCAGCCTAAGGAAATAAAAATAAAAACAAGAAAAGAAACGTGTTCACGTAAGTTGTACAAATATCTCATTAGCTACAACTAACCAACATTCAGCACAAAAACAAGTGAAAATGCAGAAACACTGGCGCTTCTATAACTAATTGAAATAAGGTGTTCATATTCATTTTATTCGTTTATTTCTTTCGTACAAAAGTTTAGAAAGGAAAAATGTATACCTCTCCAAATTCCTGTCAAAAATAAAATCTAATAAAATTAAGGAATGTATATACAGATGGTCACAGTCTAGTACACATGAGGAGATAGTTCGCAAGAAGGCAACGGGTATGCAGTTTGAGTACGATTAGAAGGGGACTGATTTCGTGCAGGTGGCCTTATTGCAGGAACATGGACTCTCTTCTGTTCTGATTGAGAGTTTCGCCCTGTATTTTTCGGGGCTTCGATCTGCTTCAGAGTTGCTAAAACCTCTGTCATTGGAGGCCTTTCCTTGGCTTCACGGTTAAGGCATTTTAGAGCAAGAGTAGCGGCCATAAAAGCTCCTTTTTGTGGGTATTGGCCCTCCAGCTTGGTGTCCATAATCCGAAATAGTCTTCGCTTGTCACCCAAATATGGTCTTGCCCAGTCCACCAGGTCCTGCTCTACACCAGCTTTTGTTCTATCAACAGCACGTCTTCCAGACAAAAGCTCAAGCAACACAACCCCAAAGCTATATACATCACTTTTGGCTGTTAACCGACCTGTCAAACAATTAGAGCTTTAATATGATGCTCAGTGTTAAATGAGGCATGCGAAATGGATTAGCATCTGATCGATACTATGGAACAGTACAACAAAGTAAACGTAATGCATCTAAAGTTGAGGCAATGATTTGCCTGTTTTGACAAGCACGTGTGGATTAGAAATTAAAAGGAAAATCATTAACCCCACTGACCCTAAGGACCAGTGTCACAAGCAATACCAGACATTTATAATTTGTACTACAGAGAAGAAACCAAAGAATTAATCAGATTAATTCCTAAATTCTCTTAGGATTGATCTGTGCAATAGCAGGTTAAAATAGAATATCAAATGATTAAAGACCACTAACCATGAATTCTAGAAGCAACATAAAATACCAATAACAGTTTATGCAAAGCTGAACCAGACCTGTTGCAACATATTCAGGTGCAGCATATCCATGAGTACCCATGACTTCAGTAGAGACATGAGTTCTATCGCCAGTAGGGCCAGCCTTTGCTAAGCCAAAATCGGATAATTTAGCATTGAAATCCTGTAATGCAATGCCTCATAAGAAATTATTTTGCTTTACATAATAATAATAATAATGAACAAACCATGTTTTTTCGTCCTCATTCATCTTACTGCATCTAGCAGGATATTAGAAGCTTTGAAATCACGGTATATGACTTGCGATTCGGCATTATGTAGAAAAGAGAGTCCTTTGGCAGCACTAATGGCCACTTTCATCCTCACTGACCAAGAAAGTGGTTGTGGTCCTCCTGTCAAGTATAATGAACAGATAAATTGCAATGCTGTAATGGAATATACTCATTTCCTAAGTGAAGTTAGTTATGAAATCGTATTCAAATATCTGTCCTCGTAGCAACCAATGAACTGACATGAGGACGTTAGACATATCATAGACTCATAGTTAACAACAAAGGAGACCAATCTTAAGGAAAAAGCAATCAATGTTCATTTCTTTCTTCTTCGTCTCAAAGTTCCTTTATTGACAAAATGATTAAAGAAATAGCTGAATAAACTGAAATTAAGAAAGAATGGTGTAATAATTACAATAACTTACTTCTAAACAGATGATTCTCTAAGCTCCCTTTGGGCATAAACTCATAGACCAACATCCGGTTCTCTCCCTCCACACAGTACCCAATAAGTTTAACCAGGTTATGATGGTGAAGTTGCCCAAGGTAGTTAACTTCAGTCTGGAAATCGATTAAAGATTCACTACTTAGACCATGCATTAATTTTAAATTTTGAAACACAAAAAACAAGAAGCATGTACTCTGCTTTTGGGGCAGGGGAAGGGGAGCAAATATGAGTAAGCTACCTTACAGGCTTGGAAATAGAAAACCTACCAACCACTCCTTATGACCTTGAAAACCTTCAGGCTTAAGTTTCTTTACAGCAACAACCATTCCTGATCCAGGCCTGGAAGCAGTGAAAGTGTGTTCATCAAGCCACCCCTTATAAACATAGCCAAACCCTCCCTCGCCAAGAAGAGTGTCTGGACGAAAGTTTCTGGTGGCATTCTTCAGCTCATTGAATGTGAAGGCCTTAAGATTCGGAGAAGACAAGATCTCACCCTCAGACCTCGGAGTGGGGTGACTCGAGGAATCAGTTGTTCCGCTGTGTGACAGAATAGATAGGCTGGGAGGAGCAGATGAAGCACTAGTTTTTGAAATTGCTGATGTTGACAGAAGAAGGAAAAAACAGTTAGTCCACAAAATACTGCAACTTCACAACCAAAAAGCAGGCAGTTGCTAGTAATCTGAAACTCAACCAAGCGAAGTCACATGATCCATTTCATTTCCACCAGTATTTATATAGTCCTCTTCTCTCTTTTTTCCATTTCAACTTGCAATAGCCATATGCTTCGAGGTTAAAATATCAAATTTGCATTATCTGTTAAATTTATTTTCTGCCTTGGAGGTTTGGAATGTACCTTTTAAGTAGAGCTAAACACCTATTGTTAATTTATGACCCACCATTAGTGCGGGGTTAATTATCAAGTTTGCTATTTGTTCTTGCTAAATTACATTGAAAAACTAAAAAACAAACAAATAACTTAGAACAATGCAACAATGCCACAGCGTATCAATAGTCATTGTTAATTATTAGGACCACCGTGGTTACGAGGAGGGACGAACAAAGTTATAGCTTTACCTAGATTAATTAACTATAGTCTGAAGTCTGAAGTATTGCATTTCATAAGGCTTAAATAATCAAAGAGGGATAGGACGATATTTGGGAAAATCTTAACACTAACAATATCAAATAATTACCTTCTCCAAAACGTTAAAATGATGGCATGGATTCAATCCTAACAAGTAACAATCCAAACTCGCAATTTAACAACTATCACAATACCATCATCATTAACCCCAAAAATAAAATAAAATAAAATACGCGACACACACACACATACACGCATCGTAGAAGAGATAGGGTTCACGTACCGGAAGTGGATGTTCTGGAACTGTGAGCTGCAGCATCAACTTTTGCCGACGAGTCTAGGCAGTTCCCCATTTGCACCCCCACCCACAAAGAACTCTCTATGCTCCAAACTATGAGCAGTGCACTGCTTCTAAGATAGGGATGGAAAAGGGAGTGCTTGAGGAAAAAGGAAGGAAGTTTCTTTTGGTAAGAAACAACAAAGAAGAAACCAAATGGAAGAGGACCTCGGAAACAGAAAAATAGGAGGAAGTTCTTGTGAGACGGGAAGCGCGTGGGTCCATTACCCCTAGTTTTGTCCCTTTTCACAACCCAACAGAAATTTTATATTTGATTGTGGTGAATATAGTGTTGTGTTGACAATTGACTAACTCAATTTGGTTGGATAAGTTTTTACTTAAAAAACGTGCATATGTTGATCATTCTTTTTCAGTAATTGAAGCTAGATCGACTAATTAAGATCTCCGATAAAGAGACTGAGAGAATAATAATACTGAGAGAATAATAATACAGAGTTACAAGATAGTAAGTATGGTCAATCTATCTATCTATCTGGGTGATAGAACATAACGGCTATTATGAGTGCTCCAAAATGCAGTCTTTTTTGGCTTTACAATATCTTAGGACAAAAATGAGTGACTTGCAGCCTAAGCGAATAAAAGTTTCAATGGTCTTGCACGACAAGTCAAAGGAAATATATAGAAACAAAGGAAAGGATTGGCATTTTGCCACAAATGACGCCTAATTGGTTTGTCTCCAACCTTAGCCCTATCCTGTGTCACACTCATGGACGTGCTACTTAACATCCAAATTTCCTACCACTACCATCTTTTATTTATTTATTTTTACCTTGCACTGATTGGTGTTCGAAATTCATTATTTGTGGAATGATTAATTTATCTCAAAATACTATGGTTATTCTTTTTAATACATTTTTATTTTATTTTTTTTGAATCTCAAACCTATGAGGCTATGACATGCCTTTTAAAAAGGTTATAAGCTTGTTTATCACTCAACTACTATCACCTTTTTAGTTTTAAGAAAAAAATAAAAAAGTACAACAAAAAGCTAGAGGAAACTACTCTATAGTCAACCCATCATATGTACATAGTTACTGCTTTTTGTTCAATCGTTTGGGCTTGGCGGGCTTTGTGACATTCTATGATGGGCTTGACTTGCATTTGGTTAGAAAGAACCCTAACTACATTCTTAAACAAGGTGGCTAACCCACAATGTATTTTGTATTCCTTTTTATGAAAAATACTAAAATCTAAAAAATATTTGCAAAAATAATTAATTTGTCAAGATAATGTGATAAGCATGTTGAAAATGTCATACCATCTTATTCAACTTAATAAATATTTTTATTTTCTTTCAAAAAATCTAATAAATTTTTTCTAACAAATAACTTAATTTCTCATCTAAACTTTAATTGCCTAATATTTTTGGCATGAAATACTATGAAATTTTGTACCATTTTTTTATTTTGACCGAAAAATTGTACCATTTGAGAGTTGGACAAAATTATCACAAAAGGTAGAAGACCAAGTCGCGGTTCGGTTTGAACTGGTTTTATAAGGAAAAAAAAAAATTATTTGATTCAAAAATATAATTTATGACAATTTATATTAAATTAGTTTAGATTTGATAAAAAATTTGATCTAATACAATTAAAATTTTGACGATTTTGATTGAATTGATTTTTAATAAAAGATATTTTTTATTTAAAATATTATAAAGTAAAAAAATAACTTAAATTAATAAAATAAAAATATAACAATAAAAATTGAACTTAATACATAAAATCATACTGTATAATGGTTTTTTTAAGTTGAATTAAATCAGATCAATTTTAAAAATTAAATTTAATCCAAATAATCCAATTAAATTCAAACTTTATGGAAATTTAACCGAAATGACGAGCTACGAGTAGCTAGAGCCTAGAAGAAAGTAGAGGCTTGTCATCAGCTGAAAGTTACAGGCAATGACGAGCACCCCCTCCACGTGGCCAACCAATAAGGACCCTCCACGTGGCCCACCAGTAAGTTGGCGCGCACCGCTCCCATCACGACTTCTCACTTGCACCCACACTTCAGAAACGCCGTCGTCTACTCTTCTTCCCTCTCTATCTCTCGTGATCACTCGGCGGTCCCGGCAACACTCATGGAGGCTCGCGGCGCCGGCCTCCGCCGCGTTCTGGTGCTGGCGTTCTGCGTCTTTGGCATCTGGTCCGCGTACATCTACCAAGGCGTTCTTCAGGAAACTCTGTAAGCTCCCTCCTTCTTCCGAATCTTCCCCAACGCACTTCGATTCGATAATGCACTCGTTCGTTCCTGATTGGCGTGTTGATTCTTACATTCCTGTTACGAAATTTTCAATTTTTGTTTTTTTAAAATATATATTTTATATCGGGAAATGTTCAGATCGACGAAGCGGTTCGGTCCAGATGGGGAGAGGTTTGAGCACCTTGCGTTTCTGAACTTGGCGCAGAATGTGGTGTGTTTGATCTGGTCATATATCAGTGAGCCTCTGTTCTGTGATCACTCCATTTTTGTTCTGTTTTTGTGTGTGTGGTTTGGATTCTTTGTTAACTTGGTGTTACAAAATCACAGTGATTAAGATATGGTCAAGTGGGAGTGGTGGTGGTGCGCCTTGCTGGTCTTACTGGGGTGCTGGAATTACCAACACCATTGGTCCTGCTATGGGAATTGAAGCACTCAAGTATATTAGTTACCCTGCTCAGGCATGTCCTTTTTCCTGAAACTTATTCTTTCTCGTGTGTTTGTTCTCTAAATGATTCCTATCCAGCTTATGTTAGTTTTTGCCTTATTGGGAATGGCCTCTCAAGTATGCAGGTGAAGAATTCAAGACTAAGCTTTGTCTGAAGAAAGAAAGTTTTTTGAAATGTCTTCTCCTGAATTTTTCACCTGGAGATATCAATATGAGTATAAAAGATAGTGCTTTTAGGTTTCGAACATGCGCGATATTTGGAAAAATGATGATTATATATGCTTTTCATTACCATTGTTCATTCTTTTATGATGAAGCCCGTCAAATGTTGAGAATTTTTTCTTATCAGCTACCGCATTGATGTCATTTATTTATTTTATTTCTGTGTCATCAGTGTGATGATTTTGAAGGGTGCTGTTATTTTTTTTTTCTACTTGCAGGTACTGGCGAAATCCTCAAAAATGATTACAGGTCAGTACATTATGCTTCATTCCCCAGAGAAGCTTGCATTCTACTAAGGTTCAATTGGAACTTGGAAGTAGTAGAGTATTTTATGTCTACTTGGGGTTCACACTCCAACTATGGTTGGAGGATCTCCCTGTTATTACCTATTGGGTGAGGGATGAAAAGATAACCGTTCGTTGAAGTTCACTTTATTTAGTTGTTAAGCCAATGGAACCAAATCCTTAGAGCTTTACAAAGAATGCATAGTTTATACAGCTTTTAACTTGAAAATCCATCTTGGTTTGTGTCGTCTACTATGCCCGCTTTCATTTCTTTTCATGTATGGGCAAGTCTAAAATTATGTCTTTGATTATTGTTTACCATCCCTTTGTGTGTGATTTGAAGGTGCCTCTGGTTGGTTTTGATATAGTATAAAATATAATCATTCTGTGCAAAAAATAATAGAAAAATCTTATAATTTTATTTTCTGGTGCGTCAGAAAAATCTTATAGTTTCAGTCTTGTTTACTTTTTAGTTATTCATATTTCATTATCACAACTGAATGTCTAACAAAGTATTTTATTTTGCATTGATGCAGTTATGCTGATGGGCACCCTCGTGTACAGTATACGCTACACTTTTCCAGAATACCTTTGTACATTCCTTGTTGCTGGAGGGGTATCAACATTTGCACTTCTAAAGGTTAGGGACAGCTCAGAATAACAGAGCAAAGCATTTTAGTATTTACCCATAGTGTCTTTTTTCCCACTTTGCCTAGGAATTTATGTGGACAGTAAATGCAGCTTAGCTTTCAAATTTCTCATCTTTGCCTGTGCTTATTTACAGACAAGCTCAAAGACTATCAGCAAGTTAGCACATCCAAATGCTCCCCTTGGATATGGGCTATGTTTCCTAAACCTTGCTTTCGATGGATTTACAAATGCAACTCAGGATTCCTTAAAAGCAAGGTAAGAGAAGCCTGTTCCACAATCTGTATAGTTGCGTGTAAACTAAAAAGTTTTAGACTCTTGCACTTCCTTGACATCTTTTTTAAGTCACCCGCATTTACTCCTTGCTTACCACCCCCTTCAGAATCTGACAATGAAGAATATAATAAGCTATTTTTTCCCTCTCCCAAGATGATGATGTTGCTTGTAGGTAAAACTATGATGATGATGATGATGATGTTACCTATCAAAAATAGGAGCTTCTGTTTCTTGGTTTTTGAATGTTGACTCAGCATTGTTTTGGCTTTTAGAATGGATGTTGAATCTTAGTTATGAACATATCAAATGTAGGTTAAATGATAATTTACTGCAATTACTTTTCTAAACTATTGGCTTGTCTTACTCAGTTACCCAAGAACGAGTGCTTGGGATATTATGTTGGGCATGAATTTATGGGGCACATTATACAATATGGTTTACATGTTTGGCTGGCCTCATGGGAGTGGATTTGAGGCAGTTCGCTTTTGCAAACAGCATCCAGAGGCAGCATGGGATATTTTCCTCTTTTGCTGTTGTGGTGCCGTGGGCCAAAATTTCATCTTCTTGACTATTAGCCGATTCGGCTCTTTGGCTAACACCACCATCACCACCACTCGCAAATTTGTTAGCATCGTGGTGTCTTCTCTATTGAGTGGGAATCCCCTATCAACAAAGCAATGGGGGTGTGTTTGTATGGTATTCACTGGATTGTCATATCAGATCTACCTCAAGTGGCAGAAGCTGCAAAGATCGCAGAAGAAAAAAGCCACATGAAGAGCAACCTTAAGCAATTTTGAATCCACACGTTAATGCTGCTGTTGTAGCTCATTTGCCCTTCAACCAAAGTTATGTGTATCCTTATAACCTTGAAGGTTCGATGATCCAGATTTAGGTTTAAGCATACGAATATTGGTTATTATTGGTCTGATTAAAGGTCTGATTTCACTTCTTATTGGTTCATGCTAATTATAACATGCCTCTGTATCTTAATAAGGAGTTTGTTTAATAGCATCCGAAGGCACAGATGTACTGTGTACTTTATAAATACGATTCCTTGTCTACCCTCTCTTGTAAGAATGACTACTCTCTCTGTAGATAAGAAGGATGAAAGAATGACCCTGTCAACAATACTATCCCAGTATGTTTTTTATTCAATCAACAGGATCCGTATGTATGGCTGTTGCATCAAATGGTCCAATCTTTAGAGAACAATGCTTTATGCACCTTAAAATTTGTTGGAATAATATATAGAAATAGAATTGCAGGAGCAAGTAAATATATACCGCTATAACTACAACCTTTGAAATATAGTTATACACTTACAGGGTTGATCTATATTTATGAAGATTTGATGAAATTTTAGATTAAGGGTTATCAACTCAATCCATGTGGAATTCTCCCCTTTTCTATCCTCCTACCAAACACAACTAAAATGTCAATTGTCTAACATAAATCTTTCCCGTTGGAATTGCATGAAAATTTATATGAATAGCACTACACATTTTAAAACATATAAGGTTTTGACCGGCTTATTATCCGTTAGTGGGTGTTGAATTTCAATTAGAGTTGAATGGAAATTAGTGGGAGGTCAAATGAGTCAAAGTGCAGTTTGCCTTTCCACCAGAAAGTTAACAGCAAAGGCATGTGCTTTATTTTGTAGGGAGTTCCCTCCCTCTTTTCACAATTTGCTTTTGCCTAAGCCATCATTATCTATCTCCTGTATTCCACTACATTACACCACCACCAGCGGCCATGAACTCAAAACTAGTTCTCCTAACTGAATGCGATTGCAGTCCACCTTAACTCTTGTTCCACACAGCACAGCCCATTCTCCATGAATTCCATGTCCAACAAACCATGGAAGTGTGCGAGATAGATCAGCATGTCTCTGCCAGGACACAGTACGAGGTGCCCTTTAACACTATGTAAGTACATAATTTTGCAGTCTCCATCTTTTAGAAAGGAAATTAGGAAATGAAGCTTTTTATTCCTGAGAACTGTATCTTCTGCAATACATTGGTTGGCAGTGGGTTCTTTTGGTTGTCATTTGTGATGTTTTGTGGCCTTTTTCCCCCTTTCATTTGCATTTCTCTTCCTTACCTTGACAACTTTTGAGAATGAGAACATGGAACTGTGGAATTAAGTACACTTCCATGTTCAGAGATCCTCTTCTCAACTTTCTTGTTTTCAAGGATTCTCTCAAAGTTTGGTTGCATACTATGGAAGAAAGAATAGAAACAGTATCAGCACACCAAAACCAAAATACATTTCCACTCAATTATAGTTTCAGTACATCAGAACCAAACGGGAGAAATGTTTATTCTATAATAATCTATGCACACCCAAAACAAACAAGAATCCTAGTTGCCACTGGTTAAATACTCTATTATTCTCTCTTTTTTCTTACCTTTCTCCCTCTTCTATCTATGCTTCTGTTCATATGTAGTAGGATAGGCGAAATGCCTTTGTATACATACACTCAAGATGACTAATGAATAATGATCACAATCACACAGCAGGCCCTGTACAAAAAATCCAAAAAGATGAAAAGCTGGATTGGAGAAAAAACAAACCCAGAACAATGTCAAAAGAAGACAAAACCCAAGAATGACACACTAAGCACACTAATTTTTGGTGCAAGTATCTAGAAGGTAAACTCTGAGTGCCGGGGGGGGGGGGNTCTTCGGGAGAGTATGCCTTTCAAAGTTTTAGGCAGAGAATAAAATCGCAATCTTTTCTCAAACTAGGCAGAGAGGAAGAACTCCACAAGCCGGATTGCCAAGGGTGCAAAGGATTCAGAAAGGGGAAAGCACATATAGGTATTTGGATCTCAGTTGGATTGTAGACTATTTAGTAGGGCTCTTTTGCAGGGCGGTGGTTGTGGACGGTTGGCGCTCGGGTCAAAGGATGGAGACTCCACTCCTAGTGTTTTCCTTAGGAAGTTCCGTTCCTGAATGAAATTTTTTTTGAACAAATGGTTAGTCTGATGTCAAAAACTTCAATAAATTCTAATGCTTGACAAGAAAACCAAAAAGTTGTGATTAATTTTAATTCAGCAGATGGTAAACCCCCATGCTCATAGTAAGTAACTAGTTGAAATTTATGTAGGTTGTCTACCTATAAACTTCCAAAGTGTCATAATACATATAGTTAGAGCTCAGCTGAAATATGATTCAAGCAGCATGCATGGTATGTCTTTTCTAGTGTTTTGTGTAAATGCAGATGATGATGATAACGTCTAACAGCTTCAACTCTAGATCTTTCCAAACAATGAATTATTGAATCTGAGAGGTTTCTTGCTTATTATGAATAACTATTATAATCTGTGCTAGTGAATGTCTTTAAGATCTTTCACAAGTTACTAAAGCTACAAAATCCAAAAGCAATGCTTTAATCACCCCAATACACAGGAACATAAAGAAAACAAGTACTTGGGTCTAATTTATCCTGGCATGTCAGAAGCTTTACCAAACGACCACATTATTACTGAACAAGTTTCTTATCTTAAAACATGTTTCCAATCACACAACTACCTCCCACTTTTCCAACCCCTGCCTGTTTCGCCTAACCTGACTAAAATTTTATAAAATAATTATGGGTGAAAGCTTTTCTTCATTCTTTTTTGTTTTTTGTTTTCCCTCTCAGTCAGTGATATTGACTAGAGGTTGCCCAAATGTTTCAGATGCTGACTTCATCTGAACCTGAATGGATCTAAAAGTGGCAACAGGTTGAGGAATTCCTGACGTTTATCAAAGGTAATAACTGACACATTAGTAGTTTAAATGGAGATAAGGTTTACACACATATTGACACGATTTCATCTACTGACAGTGACACTAATGATGCACATATATAATGCTACAATTCTTTGACTAGTTATTCATAGATAACTTTGGATCTGCTTACTGCACACTAATCCAACACCTTAACCTTTTTTTGGTACATAGGTAGAACTGAGGTTTGAACCTATGCAAACTACCCAAGCCCCTTACCATCCTAGTGGCTTAACACCTTAATCTTGTTAAGCTGACAGCAACTTTTCTGAAGATAAAATCTTAAACTCACTACATTAACATGTTGCTTAAGCATTGATAAGAAGCTCCCCAAGAAATCCCCACCACAACTACTGAAGTAGATATATTAATTAATCAGCACTCTGAAAGTCCTGCTGCTGATTGATATTGATCTTATTGTAATACACTGGTTCAGTTGTCTCCCCAGTATAACATACTATTATTAATATAATCGTACTACTTGTTACTGTTACTGTTATAATATTTCTCGTGGCCTAATAATTATTAAATCCCCAAGTTCTTTAGTAACTTACACTTTCTGAAAATTGTGGGCTGGGAATTCCTGCAGCCAAGGATCTGAACATAGGGGTTACTTGAAGAGGGGAACTGAACTCCAGTCTTGATGAGGCAGAAACATTGCCATCATTGTTTATCCGTTCTTCACAACATGGCAACGTATCGGCTACAGAAAAAAGAAAAAATATCTTGTCAGCACTTCTGATTCATTAAAATGTTAGGGTATTAGAACATAAAAAAAATTGTATTTTATTTTAGAAAATAAAAAATAATTCTTGATAAAAATATTTTAAGTTTAGATACAATTAGCAAAGCAAGTGGTTAATTAAGCCAATAAGTGGTTACTCATTGACTCCTTGAACAGCTAATTAGCTGAGTGGTTATTTGTTCCTAAACTGAAAATTTTACCATAAATTTTTTTAATCATGGGAATGGATTATCTTACCTTGATCCATAGTTTCAGTAGAAAGAACCCCTTTTTCGCATTCACTTACTCCTTTCTTATCTTCAACCTGTGTAGACTTCATTTCGGTTCCTATATCCCTATGCAACGAATGTGTCGAATTATCACCAGCTGAGTGAGGCAAGAGAGTTGATCCTGTACTGTTTTCGGAACTGGCTGGAGAGTCTTCATACAGTTCCATTTGTCTAGCGCATGTGCAGAAACTATTAGGCTTTTCAAAGATCCCACATGTAAATTTGAAATTATATTTTTCAAAGAACTTGAAGTACCTCCAACATGACTGGCCTCCCTCATTACTACTCTTCAAGTCCTCCACCATATTTTTAAGATCTTCGAGCTGTAAATCTGGAATCTTGCATCTAGCAATGTCTGATTCTTTGGTTCGGTTCAGAAACTCTTGAAGAACCTAACACCAATTCAAATAAGACTTAAGATATTTAGTCTATGAATAGTGACATTTCTCATATTTATATGCTCAAGAACTGCAGATATTTCAGAGTTTTAAAAGGCAAGATTAACATTGTTTATGATTCATGTCTCTCACCATCTTCAAACAAATTCTTCAGACCGATAACTAGAGAAATTGCCAATGTCCTGGAAATTATATGAACACATAATGCCTAATACTTTTCAATTACTTTTTGATGCTACTAGGATGCTACAAACCAAGGCAAGATCAAATATGTTAAACGACTTTTATGTTGTTCTGCTTTAATTCTGTTGATGTTGAACTTCTAGAGAGATATATAACCCATATTTCAGTGTTGAAGAAGCACACAAGGTGTTCAATAATCAAAAATCAAAACTACAACGGGTTTAGAAACTATCAAGCCTCACCTTCCATGCATTTTCAAGACTACGGTCCATGTCCTCTGTGTCAACATTTAGAGCCAATGAACTAAGCAACTCTGCTTGTTGCATCAACGCACTTATCTTGGGGTCATCCTTTTTGAGAAATGTTCCTTGAACATTATTATTTTGAGCTGCAAAGGCATGATAATAAACCAAGACAATATTAGGATAGGAGGATGGCCAAAATTTCGTTTGCATCAATTATTTAATTGTATCTTGTTTTCTGTTTCAGGTTTCACAATGCAGAATTGTTACATAACTAACCAAATTCAATAGAAAGACAATTACCGGAACTGTTTAACTTGTCTTTGCAAACATGATGTTGATCTTGCAAGTTGTTTATATTATGAGAGTTTTGACCTAATACTGCAAACGGTGTTCTTGGCTGTTGATCTGCTGGAGTTCCATTTCGCAAATGTGATCTATCTCCAAACTTGATATTTTCTCCATCATCAGGGATATGGGCCCTCCTACATAACAATAGGATAATATTTTAGCACTATTCTTTGTAGAATGTGTATTTTGATACCTATACTGAACTGTACCTCATCATCTTCTTAATAGATACAGCAGATTCTGATGTTGCATCTGTATTGTAACCATGTTGGAATATTATTCTCTTGTTATTTGAATTGATGTATGAAATGCTGTTCTCTTTTGCTAAAGCTTCACGTTTTTCTCTCTTTCTGCAGAGTGTGGAGAAACGATTTTTCACAGCATTATCCGTTCTGCATTAGAAAGCATCATTAAGAACTAACTCTTCACAAAATGTCTATTATGTATGTGCATGAAGGAAAGAACAAAATTTTGGTTACCTTCCTGAAACCACCTTTGCTATTTCCGTCCATCTGTTACCAAATATTTTTTGAGCCTGCAGAGAGAATCACAAGAAATTGGGTCACGAAAACCACATTTATTAAGAAAAGAGACAATCTTTATTGAAATATAGTAGGTGCTATCTGCATAAGTATATACATACATACAAAACCTGGGTTGATTTGGTGGTAACAGACTCTTAACTGTAGGCTATGCAAAATAAAACAATTTTCCATGGTATTGCCAATCAACATACTCAAAGTTCTGTAGATTTTTTAATTTTCTATAACAAAATAAGTTTGTTAAATTCCAATGTCAACTGATGTGGATGAAAATGTAACTTCTGGACACAACGAGCATTGATATACCTCACATAAGAGCATGTCTTCCTCCGGCGACCATCCACCTTTCTTGAAATCAGAATTCAAGTAAGTATACCATCTGAAATTTTATTGGTTACATAAACATCAGGTTGATATTAACAATAAAGCAGAAGAGATGAAAATCTTCATGGGCTAAAAGGATAAAACAAAGGATTAAATAGTATCTCTTGAATGAATCAAGATCAAAATTCAAAAGACACAAGCAAACTCAAAAACCTTCACCTCCTTCGACATTGTCTTGTCGTCTTGTCCTTGAATTTGGATGCGATAATCGCCCAACTGCATATAGTTTTTTGCAATAACAAAACCCCTTTTAGTGTCATATATCAAGGAAGGAAGAAGCAATAGTGAGTGAATAACCAAAAAGGAAAAAATAGAAATTATAGTGAGTACTTCTCAGTTCCATGGATACCAATCTGCTCTCTGAGTATATCATCCTCCTGAAACTCACATAACCAATATGAGGCAATACTCAAATGCAATGGACTAATACTTAAACAAAGCAACGTTAAAAAAAAAAAGGTAAAATAGAATAAGTTTACCTCTTGAGTCCAAGTCACAATGTGGCGCTCCTTCTTCTTAGATTCTTCACTGCACTGCTCCTGCTTCTGTGGCTTCTTCGTATCTTGCATGATTCGTCTTTGAAGGTGTTTATTCTATTGGTGTAGCTCTCTTCCCTTGACGCTCCTTCCTTTTACCTGAGCCAATCGCATGCTAAAGCCAATGCTCTACCTTTACAATAAAAAAGCTATTATGATTTGTAGGAAGAAAAAAAATTTGAAAAAACAAAAGAAAAAAGTGAAACCACCCTCTTCTCCCTTCCCTTTCATTAACCTTTATTAAGCATAAATTCCATTTCCAAAAAGCCCTTAACCAAAAAGTACCCAAACTGAAAAAAGATACAAATGACTATTACCCTCTAAAGAATGCCTCGGATACTAACTTTTCAGACACCCCCCACTTTGATCTCACTATCCTATGCAGTCAAGGAATAACAGAACACAATCCAATGCTCAAATCAAAGATAGATTAAAAAACAAAAATGGGCAATGAAGAATACATAAATTGATTACTAAAGGGTACGTGGGATTGAATCAAAATCGGATTTTGCTCAATACCCAACAAATACCAACCTAATTATTTGATTATGTAATATGTATTACCGGTATGCATATGCATGTGACTGATAATCCAGAAAAAAAAGGTGGTGGATCTAAACAAATTGAGGAACTTTGGGGAATACCCAAATGAGGGGGGGAAAAGGGGTTTCAAACTTCAAAAAATTGAAGTAGACAAATACCTCAGCTAACGTTGTCGTTTGAGATTGTGCTGTGTTGTGCTCTCCGGGTTGAAACTGAACAGCTGATAAGAGCAACAACACTGTGGACTGAATGAACGACTTTTCAGACCCAAGTACTAAGAGAGGTTTGATCTGTCTGCCTCGGTTGTTATTTTCACTTTCTCTCTCTTAACTTTTTTAAAACGGTCATACAGCTTCTGAGTTGGGTAGGTTCTCTTTTCTTGCAAGGAAGAAATATAGAAAACAAAAGGGAGTGAACAGATAAACTATAATATTTATATATCTTCTTTAATCTTGAGTGTTGAGAGTTTCATTGATTTCTTGAACATATAAGCACTTGAAAACTCGTGTTGAGCATCTATTTTCAAATGAGTTTACGATATGCAA
>QANU01089988.1:242319-285965 GCA_003254905.1 Nissolia schottii
TTTTTTTTTTTTTTTAAGTAAAATTTAATTTTTTAAAAAAAGTTGTCATTGAGGTATAAGGGACTATTTGTTTTATGATATTTTGACAAATGAATGAAAATAAATCATTTTGAAGTAATTTGACAGAAAATAACATTTTTTTCATTAAAAACTCTAAACCCTAATTGTAATGAGCAATGTTAGGAGGACAACCAATTTTTGACAACCTTTAGACAACCCACTCACAATATGTGTGGTTTCATTATGGTGGGATTTACATAGGTCTCACACCTTTGTGATTGGGTTGTCTAAAAGTCAACAAAAAATGTTTGTCAACCTAACATTATTCAACTATAGTTAAGTGATTACAAGTATTTATTGACTTTGGAGAACTAGTTGACAAAGTCATCTTGCAAGAAAATTTTATCTAAGCGCAAGTTTTATACATCATTCTTGACTGCAAATACAATAAAAATGAGTCCTACATAGAATCCAAAACACATAGAGGGGGCATAGAGGAAAGGTATGTGTTTTGGACAAAATGCACACAAAAAACCTCGGAATTTTTCTAAGCATAGAAGCACTCGAAAATATTTTGATGCTCAGCCTAAAAACTTGAACTCAATTCACGCCACAAAATACTCTTCAAAACCACTCTAAGAATCCTCAACATGAATCCTTCAACACCTCAACTAAATGACCACTGCAATCGCACCCATATTAGGACAAGCAAAACAAAAGTAATTAAAATGTATTCTCTCTGTTTAATATTAGATGACATTTTTTATTAAAACTTTGTCTAAAATTAGTTGTCATTTAATTAAATTAAAAAAATATTAATTTTTTTTCAATTTTACCTCATGCTTGAATTGAAGAGCGTGCATTATTTAATACTTAAAGAGAGATAATAGTGAGAGAAAAAAATATTCAAGGATAATTTAGTGTAAATACTTGATATTTTTTTTAAGTATGGATAAATTAATTAATTTCTTAATCTATGTGTTTTTATCAAAATGTCATCTAATATTGGACGGATTGTAAAGTCATTAATTATATAAAATGTAAATAGTTTATAAATCAACATTCTGAAGTTATAAACAATCCGTATTTTCTTTTTAAAACCAAACTACCGAATAATCTTGTAAAAATATATAAGAAATCAATATTGGTATTTGTACTTATGCAACTTTTGCAACTGTGCTGGCTTGTACAAATAATAAAAATAGTATTAAAACTTGAGTTGTGAAACCTATGGAGATAATATTAAACTAAATTTTTATAACAAATTACTCATTGAATTGATTGGGAGAGTTTAAAAAATTTGCTTTTGAATAAAATAAACAATTATTAAAGAAAAAAATAGCAACAAAGTAGAAGGTGGAAAAGGTCATGAAGATGGACATTAGGGTAATGGACTTCACCTACTCTAGATTCAGGTGTATACATAGACAAGTCCATATAACTATCATACTACAGTTATTAAACAATTACCAATTAAGTTTAATTAATGACCAGAGTTCTTGTCTTAATTATGAGCCTCTCTCGAGGTCAATCAATTCTCTTCTCCTAGACCAAAGACCTGATCTCTTAGTGTAAACAAGTCTATTTGAAGCTTGAACAATTTGTGAATTCCTCATACACGACCACACAATCTACATAAATTATCTCTAATCTTACTTTGGCTTGTCGTTATCCTCACATAAGCGTACTTTTGTATTTCTTCTCTCAATTTGCATACAAAACAAAGATTCAATTAATTGGTGATCAAGCAATTAAAACATTAACAACGGTGAGAGAAACTTTAAGAAACATCAATTACTAAATAATAAATTGAATTAAAATAGCATCATTGAAAGAAGCTACATCAACGTTCTAGAAGGGACTTAGTTCATATTGGAAGAAGAAGAATCAAACAAAACAAAATAAAAAAATAATGACTCCATGCAGAAACAATGATGGAGACTTGACTTGAGGACGAATTGAGATCTCTCCCTCATTGCGTCTTACTCTATAGCATTCATCTTCGCACTGTGGAACTCTCTTAGGGTTGCCTCCACTATAGAATCTGATTTCTACATTGTTTGGATGCCTTGGGTGAGTTATATCATGTTCTATGTATACCCACAGGCCAAAAATAGGTTAGAAAACATTGAAAACGAGTTTATGACATCGAAGTCACACTTGGTCGCCAAATATGGCACCTGAGAGCTAAAGTTATAGTAGTTAAATGCACTTTTTTAGTTTTTGGGCTACCTAGCGACTAAGTGCTAACTCTGGCGACCAAGCTCCAACTACTCCAGAAAATAGTAATTTTGACAAGATAGTGATGCAATGTGAAAATTTTCATAACTTTCTCTATAAACCTCTGATTAACGCAATTCAAGTCTCGAATTCAAGCTACGGCATAGGTCTATAATTTCCAGCTGGAGTTGAGTTGCAATTCGTCCATTATCAAAGTGTAAAGTTAGCAATAAATTCAAGGTGAAATCATTTCAGCATTTCAAAATAGTCATCTTTGTTTAATCTTCTTTTTGAGACCCTTATTCTTGAAAATCAATGAATAAACACCTAAAATTATCCTAAAACTATATGTAAAAACTAAACAAAATAATTCTCATTGGAGGGTTATCATGTACAACTCAAAAATATCTAATAACATCTAATCAAATAGAAAAATAAACATTACAAAATAGAGAAATCAATATTATCATTGAACATTTATACGTATACAGACACATGATTAATATTGTTCATTTGTTTGATTTTATACAAATTGTATTCCAATGCATTAAATTAAAAATAAATTTAAAAGTTAAAAATGATAACTAATAGTGTACGGTGGGAGCAACATTTTTTATATGATAAGAAATAGACACAGCGATGAAATCAACAATTGACAAATCAAGATAAAGTTGCTTAAGTTTCAAGATATGTACAACGTATCCCATTATATGTTAATGTAGCCATTGGTCTATTTGAATTCACCTGGACCCATATCCAGGGCAATTATGTAATGTTACATTCCTCTGAATATAATATTCTACGAGGTGTCTCAATTCTCATCCTATCATAGTCCGTTACTCTTGTTTGTGTAGTATTTATTAGTTTTTGACAATTCTAAACCTTGTCCCAACTTGTCCCAATTAACCCAAATTAGTCGTCCCATAGAATAGATGAATTGAAGCGAATCCAAAATTATCCGTTAGTGTCATCATTCCTGTATACAATTATTATTATTATTTTGGTACAATATCTCTCAAACATGATTCGGTGAAAGAAAGTTCCCTCCACGAATTAAAAGCATATGGAAAAATCAAACGAATGAGCCGACTCAGTACTGACCAATCAGTGAAGTGACCTTAACCTAACAATGCAGCAGGGTTTTATTCGGTTAGTACGAATTTACACTTTTATTAACCAAAATTTGAAACATTGTGACATTGTGGGCCTCGCAAACCAGCCAATGGATGATTATTTGATAGAACCCAATATGTTAAAGAGGTTGTTTTATAATGTAGCCGTCTCTGTATTCGTTGCATGCTACAAAAACTGGGTAGCTAAAATGTAACCCACTAAGCCCTAAACGGATCGGTCTCATGTATTTTCTTGATGAGAATGGGTAGGGTTAGATAATATTTTGACTCAACTCTATCTCTACCTTCAGTCTATTAGATTAAAATAAAATTTTATCCCATCTTACATGTAAGTTTTACAAATAAATCCCTTAATTCTACCTATACAAAAATATCTAAATCCTAACTCCACCCTACTCTAGTTGCTCCTTTCTAAAAGATATGTTTATATTTATATAATATAAGTATTAATTACAAAAAATAATTATTTTAGTACATAATAATAACTTAATTTAAATTAAAAACTACTGCATCTTCGATTTTATTACTCATCTTGGCCAATTCATAATATTATGGGTCGAATTTATGATGATGATGCTATCTTCAGTTTGCTTGATGATGGTGATGTTTGTGCTACTCTTTGTCAATCCCATCTTGTGTCATGGCAGTGGCCAAAGTTGTGTTTTACATGGAATTTGGTATGATGGACTGTTCGCCACGTAAATCAAATAAACATATAAAAATGTGAGATTGATCCCTTTTAGTAAAGATGCGAATTCAAGAACAATCATTGTTCACTAAAATAATAAATAGGTTTTGGTACAAAAATTATAACAAAGATACAAGAAAGTAAACTTAAATTGTCAAAGAACTAAATTAAAAAGAGAAAACAAGAACAATAAATAAAGGAAAAGGAAAGGAAATGAGAAATCTACTCGAAGTTTCTCAATGTTCTTTGTTGTGGAGACGTGATGAGACTTTGAGAGTTCTTCCAAATAAAAGTTCCCCTTTTTCTGTTCTGGGCGTCCCTATTTATAGCATTCAATGACCTCTTGCATGCTCGCCACGTGTCTTCCCGGACTATTGTAATTTGATTCTCAGAATTCCACTCTTCCCACTTCCCTTATTTTTCGCGAAGGCCCAAGTTATTTCCTCTGTAAAGTTGCGCACGTTCTTTGTAACCGCCACACGTTGTTAGTGGGCACACCTTGCTGTAGGTAACTTGCGGTCGAAATTGGTTTCTTCTCAAGTTCATCATACCTTGCAGTTTGGGAGGTCGAGCCCTTAATCTAGCATTACCATTCTATCCACAGTTAGATTGGGGTCGCCTATGATCATCAATTTGGGTCACTTCATTGCTTATTCTTGAATTCTTAATGGTCGTCTGCTAACACCAAGTTAAGGAAAAAGTCAAAGAATATTCTTCTCGTACAATTGTTCATTTGGTCGATCCCATCTTCTTTAACCACTCATGGTCGACTCACATTGTTGACCGTGAACTTCCCAATATTTCCTGTCCTTTATTGCATCAATAGGGCTTTTCTTTCGACCCTTTCATTATCCTTGAAAATTCCCTTGATGATTTTACCTGAATACCCTTGTCATATATGTTCATAATAATAGGTTCATACAATCAAGATCAATGTTGATGGTAGTTTGAGGGGAAATCCTATACTTGCAGGTTTTGGTGATTTGATTCATGGTCATCACGGTAATTGGATTGTTGGTTTTGTGGGTTTTAGTTGCAGGGCCGCAAATTTGCTTTTGGAATTGTTGGCTATTCATTTTGCTTTGTAGGTGGCTTGGTCTAATGATTTTCAAAGGTTTGTTGTGAAAGTGACTCTAGCGAGGCTGTGTGTTTCGCCTCCAAAGAGGTGGATGATCATATTTTTTTGCCGTTAATCTATGATAAAAGATTAGTTAGCCAAGGATTGGGAGGTATCTATTTCCCATGTCCTTCACGAAGGGAATTCCTGTGCTGATTTTTTGGCCAAGATGGACTCTGAGAGTGATTCGTGTTTCTACATAGTAGGGACCCTCCGTCAGAACTTCAATCGCTGCTGAGAGCTGACTACATGGGAACTCAATTCCTTAGATTGTAGGATTTTGTTTAGTATTTAGATGTACAAAAAAAAATAACTACACAATTCATAACAATTAAAAAATGATAATTATTTTAACATAAAGAAAAAAACCATAAACTAAATCAATATCATAATCTCTAATCATAACAAATAGAAAACATACAAAACATTGTAATTTGTTTGATACATAGAGAAACATCAAACTTTTATACACACACACACACACACACACACACACACACGATAAGTTAAACAATCCTTTACCAACAAAGAAAAAAACATCAACAAAACCTAAAGTTGTCCATTATATATAGGGAGTCAGGGTAGGTTCATTAAAACCCTAACCCTAACCCTAACTTAACTCATGCAGGTAATTACCCATAGAAGAGTGAGTTTTTTATCTTACTCATCGGGTTGGGTCGGGATGGGTACCCACGAGTAGGGTATAAATTGCCATCATTACCTTATAATCTTTACTTTGAAAATTTGGATTGACATTTTGATGAGATGAATTTCATTTTTACTAATAAATAGTTAATGATGATTGAGGGATAATTTTGGGGAGATGGGGTCTTTATGATATGCCTGATAATATGACTTGCTAAAATCTTAAATTAGTCCCTATTTTACCTGTTAATATTTGCAATCTGATGACAGCTATCCATCCCTCTTCCTCTAGTCTAGGCGATGATTACATTGCATGGGCTCCTGGCCATGATGGCTCTTTCTCTATTAAATCTGTTTATTCTTCTTTGTCGGGGGAGGATTCCACACACATCAGAGAACCCCTTTTCAGGTTAATTTGGAAGTGGAAGGGAGTTGAGCGGGTAAAATCCTTCCTCTATCTGCTTTCCAGAAAAGCTCTAATGACTAATGCGAATCATGTGAGTCGTCATCTTTCTTTGGATAGCTCCTGCCCCCGTTGCTCTAATCATGCTATGGAGACCACTCTGCATGCCCTTCGGGATTGTGAGGTAGTATCGAGATTTTGGAAGAGATTATTACACCCCTCTTGTTGGTACACTTTTTTCAACGCATCCTTGCATACATGGCTCAGAGAAAATCTTAAGCCAGGCCATCGTTTTGGTTGGTATGGTGATCAGGAATGGCGCTCAGTGTTTGGTTTGGCCCTCCATTACCTCTGGTACGTTCGTAATGATTTTATTTTTAATAACTGTTCTCCTAACATTGGTGATCTTTGGTTTTCCTTTGGCCTGAGGCTTAAGTACTATTCTCTTCCGGTTGATACTTATTCATCTCCTATCTCTTTCAACTCGGAGGAACATTTGGTTTGTTGGCACTTTCCTTCACCGGGATGGGTGGTAGCAAATTGTGATGGCTCGGTGCTTAGCTCCTGTAGTGCAGGATGCGGGGGCCTGATTAGAGATGAATCAGGAAGTTTTGTTAAAGGCTTCTCAATAAAATTGGGTTTGACATCCATTACCATAGCCGAGTTATGGGGCATTTTGCATGTTCTAAATATTACTTGGCGCGGTGGTTTTCAACAAGTGTGAGTTAATTGCGATTCACAAAGTGCTATCAAGCTTATCCAAAATTGCCATAACCGCTTACATCCAGCTGCCTCGATTATATCTCGGATTCGAGAACTTTTANAATGTTGTCTACTTATCACCAGACCTTGAATTTAGTCCATGTGCTTATAATAAATGTTCTAAGTAGTCCTAGACAATTATATAATTTCCTAAATAAGTTATTCACCTTATATTAAATAGAACTTTTTTTTGTGCTCCCTATATAAATACAAGACACTCTTAATAATTGACATTATATGAGAACCACAAAATATAATAAAAAATTTAATATAAATACACTATCTCTATCAAATTGCACTTACTTTTTTGCTCTCTCTCTCTCTACTCCGTCTTTATATCACATGAGTTTTTTAACATAATAAAAAATGTATCAATACTTATAAAAACATGTATCAATGTTTATAAAAAAAATGTATCAACATGTCTTTACTACATGCGAGTATCAACATATATTTACTACAAGAAAGTGCGTGTTTTGACGAAGAGGAAATATGTTTTAAATATTGAAAAATAATTGTGTTGATATATTTTTTAGCAAATTGTTAATATTTTCTTAACAACTATTCACACATTTTTTTAACAACCATTGATACCTTTTGAGAAAAAAAAAGATTGTTTTGTCTTTTTGTTCATTTCTCATAAGGTGGCTCAATGATTGCACGTATTTACTGTGTATCAATAATTGTTGTAAATGTATTAATACTTGTTAGAAATTGGTATCAACAATATTATTTGTTAGTATTTCAAACATATTTTGTTCTATCAAAATCACGCATTCTCTCAATCAAGTCAAACTCTCTCTGCTCTGTTTACACTTTTCCACTTCTTCTTGAAACTCACTCATCATGTGAAAATCAATATCATAAAAAAAGTTTATCAACATTTTTTAAAAAATATATCAACATTTAAAAAATTATCAACATATTAAAAGTATATCAATCTTCGCAAAATATGTATCAACATTTTACAACAATACCAACATGTTGATACCTTTTTTTTACTACAAACATTGATACCTTATTATTATGTTGATACATTTATTATGTAAAGACATGATACATTTTTCATAAACATTGATACTTCTTTTATTATGTTGATATTCTCGTAATGATACTCGCGTGTTGTAAAGACATGTTGATACATTTTTTTTATAAACATTGATACATTTCTTATAAGCATTGATATATTTTTTATTATGTTGAAAAATTTACGTGATATAAAGATGGAGTAGAAAGAGTAGAAAGAGAGTGCAATTTGATAGAGATAGTATGTTTATATTAAAAAAATTTATTGTATTTTGTAGTTCTTAATTATTTGATGTCACTTGTCAATGGTGTCTTGTATTTAAGTTGCACAAAAAATATTTTTATTTAACATAAGATGAATGATTTATTTTAGCAATTATATAATTGTCTAGGTGCTACTTAAAACATTTATTAGAAGTTCAATGACTAAATTCAAAGTCTGGTAATGAGTAAGTAACATTAACAGTGTTATTACATTGCAAATTAATGGAGGGATAAATGGAGATAACAAATAAAAACTCAGAAATCACTAAAGACGTTTTTTTTTTCAAAAACTTATATGACCAAAGCAAAAAGCTCGTAGAACTATATGAGTATTTTCCGAATTTTTTCATAACCAAACGGTTTTACCTACCAACCAGATCGACCATTCCAACGTGGACAGGACGTTGGTCGGCCACGTGGAGAGTCCTAAAATGGAGTAGCAAGTATGAGAGTGAGAGCAACCTTATCCACCATTTAATTTGAATCTTGAAGTGGTGGACCCCACAACCCAAACATGGCATTACTAGACAAAATAGCCATCACCTCATTGGTTCCTTCTTGTTCTTGACACCCAAAATCCCACCTAAATACGCTTGTTGATTTGAATACCAAAATAACAAATTAAATTAAATTATATTATATTATATTATAAGAACGGTGTTTTTTCATCTTAGTCTATTTCTGGAGGTAAGAATGATACACAATATTCAATGGGAAGAGTGAAAAGAAGAATGCAAAAGAGCAAATTGATCAATCAAACACAAAGGAGGAGCTGGCTGTAAGTAAGAGTGTGAATGACAAGTACAAATAGATATGCTTTTAGGAGAGGGAATCTAGAAGTTTTGGTGGGATGATCACCTTGTCTCTTAATTAGGTCGGTGGGAGTTTGATATTTATTTATGAGAATAAAAAAACATTTTTTTTAATAATTTATCACTTTGTATGAACTCAGTTAATTGTTAAAAAATTGTCGATGCTGATAACTGTGGACACCGTCGGTAAACATAGTGAGAGGGAATCTGAAGCACTAGCCCAAGAAAATGAAGGCAAGGGGAAAAAGTTAGGCATAAAATTGGGAAGTGATGGGAATAATTAAGGAGAGTCGGTGATTGATTATATGTCCCACCAAAGAGAAAGGATAACCCAGAAAAGGACTGGCCCTTTGGAACCATTTGGAAAAGCTTTGCATATATTTGTGCACGTCAACCTCTATTTTTATGAAAAATGAATTTTAAAATATAAAATATACAAAATATTATTTATATTCATGAAATGAGGGACATTGAATCAATTCACATTATTTTTTTTATAGTATATTATAAACAGAACGTCAGATTAGAAGGGACCTAAAATATTATAAGTTTTAATTTTTTATAATAAAAGTATCCTTTTATAATATGAGATATACTCGTTTTAAGTGTACTTAATAAAAATTGCAGTGTCTCACACAATTTATTGCAGGAGTGGGTAAGTATCTAGACATGTATGTGAGATGATAAGAAGTTTTCAAAAACCAACATAACTTTTAAAAGTGTGGTGTGCAACCTAGCTAGATAGCTTGTTGGTACATTTTTCAAAACAGAGAGAAACCCTAAACCGTATCTCTCATCCCATTTTGCCATGTATTTGTCATTTTGCAGCTATTCTTTGAAGATGGACACTAGGCCTTGGTTCTCTCTCCTCTAGATAGTCTCCTCTTTTATGTATTCAAATTAATTGTTTATTCTTGCGTTAATAAGTGAGTTAAGAATATTGTTGATACATTTTAAAAATAGTCATTTAACAGTCACTTAAATAGAAAAACAAACATTTTAAAATAGAGAAATAAACATTGTAAAACAAAAAAATAAGCATTATCAAACACAAACGAATAATATTAAACACATGTATGCACTAACAAGCAAAAATGTTCAGTGATAATATTTATTTATCTATTTTGTATAATATTAAACTCACAATTGCATTGACCATGTAGAAAATGTTTGGTGATAATGTTTGTTTCTTTATTGTATAATGTTTATTTTTCTATTTTGTATTGTTTATTCATTTGTTTGAGTGATTGTTGGGTGTCTGTTTTTAAGTGTACAAATAGCAAAACTATTAGTGGGTTATAGCTAGAGAGACAATAAAGTTGATTTCGAACGTGTTGATATTAGTTTCTCTATTTATACACCTCAAAAATTGACATCTTGTGTACATCTCACCAAGAAACAAACATTACAAAACAGAAAAATTAGCATTATCAAACTCATAATGAGCAATAGTAAATACATCACATGTTCGTGCACGCACAGAACAGAAAAATAAATATTATCAAATACATAAACGAGTAATATTAAACACGCACATGTCTGTGTACGCATATATGTTTGATGATAAATTTTGTTTTTCTGTTTTGTAATATTTGTGTTTCTGTGTGGTGTACATAAGGTGTCAACTTTTTAGATGTAGAAATAGTATTTTTGTGTTGATATCAATCTTAAACTTTGACAAATTGCAAACGATGAGACTTGCCCATTCTTTGTATGTGACAATTCTAATTAATGCAAAGAACCATATAGACATATTTACACAAGTCTGTGCCCTCTCCTATGACACAACAATTTGATTAGATAAGAAAAACACAAATTTTATCATGCAAGAAATTTATTAGTTATGTTTAAAATAATTAAGTTACTATACGTTTTATATCTTCCTCTTTTTCTATTATTCACTGATAATTAAGGAGTATCCACATTCATTTTATCTTTCAAAACGTTCAATCACGGGGCCAAAATGGTTTCGACATAGTCTTGCATATTTGTCCTACCAATCCTAGTACATCAATATAGTACTAGCTAGTTGAAGAGTTTGTCCATGACCATGAGGGGTACGTACATATAAGCCAAGGAAACATGGTACTACTGTCCGACAGTACCACCTACGGAAAATTCTTCTATAAGTGCAATATTAACATTTTACATTTAGCCACACTAAAAAAATAAAATTAGTAAGACTTACAATATGTAAATATATTTTAAATAAAAAAATGTATCTAAATACAGTCTTAGATTTTTATCTATGCAAGAATTTCTCCCCTCATAAAATTGTTTTGTGAGAATAGTAAGTCATGGCCATGTAACGAACAAGAAAGTTTGGGGAATTTGCATGCCTATCGATCCAAAGTTATACTTAGGGTTCCCTAGCAAAATAAATTGATTATAACTTCTCAATGCCATTGCCTGTTCGGTGAACTTTGATTCGACTTGAAAGAAATTTCTCTGCTAGTCTATTTATGTTCCTACCATTCCCCAACAAAAGGTAAAATCAGAGAATGACAAAATCAAGCAGGGAAATCGGTGTAATTTCAATGACTTTTTCTTGCTTATTGAAGGATTGTTAAGGTCCCATTAATGATGTGTTTAAGTAAGCTCTATTCAATGTTTTTCTCTAACCTTTCAAACTTCTTGAATGATTAAGGTGGTTGTCACAAATCACAACTTATTTATACATAATTAAACGGTTTTATAACAAAAGGTTTTATTACAAGAATTTTGAAGACGAGTGACAATAAAATTGGTTGCTAATTTGTCATTAATTTAGTCTTCATTGATTTAAAGTTGTTAATTAAATTAAAAAACAATTTGATTGCTAATCTGTAGCTAATTTGTTTTTAGCGAAGGAACCATTGGTTATTATTCCGTCACTAATATGTTGATGGAAATGTTTTCTTAAATCGTCGCAGATTTGCGAGGAATTGTACATAGTAAACCCTCGCAGATTCTTTGCAAATTTGTCACTGATTTGTAGCTAATTTGACATGAATATAACAAATGACAAAAGGAATTTTGTCGTTAATCCGTCACTAGTTCCTTGCTACAAAATTCAATTAATAAATTAATTTCTTTTTACAAAATTTTAAATCCTTTTAAAAATTAATTAATTAATAAAAATAAAAATAAAAAATAAATTAATAAAGCAATTAAAGTAAAATATTTATGTTTCGCTAGCCCATAACAATATTCGGTTTCAAATCTTAATTTAAGTGTATGAGCAATTCATATGTTGGACTCCTTTCATTTTATAACAAATGTTTGTCTTCCACTTTTTATTTTAACCAATGTAGAAGGAACTAAGAGAATAGCACTTGTAAAACAAAAAAGTTCTCTTGCCTTGTCATTTTTTCTATTTTTGGCCATTGTTTTTGCCAATCTTCCAATGTGTATGAGCAATATTAAGTTGTTGTTATTATTGTGGCTCTTGTTATTATTATTATTATTATTAGTAGTAGTAGTAGTAGTACCCATGTATCACTACAAGAAAAAATGGATTACTAACGAAATTTAGCGAGAAAAAATTTTCTCGCTAATCCCTTGTTGATTAACAAGAAATTAATAAGCAAAATGTAGATTCGTAGCAAAAGATTGAAAAATAAGGGGTAAAAAGTTCAACGAGCATTTAGTAACGGATTAGCGAAGACATGATCCTTCGTAACATATACTTCGTAGCTAAAGCCTTTAGTGGGAGATAAATCCCTCACTAGTCCATTGCAAACAATTAAAATATGTACAACAAGGGACAATTTCCTCACTTATCCCTCACAAACTCTCGATATAATTTAGCGAGAGAAACTTCTCTCCCTAATTTCTCACTACTCTCTTTAATGAAATGAAATCTTTCTCTCTCCCTTATAGTGAAGAATCAGTCCATTATTGATCCCTTATAAACTTTTGACATTTTACTTTTCTTATATTAGCGATGAATTGTTCCCTCACAAATCTCTCACAACCATTCAACGTAATTTAGCAGCAAAATATGCTCTTGCTCATCCTTCTCAAAACGCTTAATCTAAACTAGATCATTAACTTCCCTTTTAGTGAGGGATGCTGTCGTCGTTAATCCATTGCTAAACTTTTAACATTTTACTTTTCTATTTAGCAAGAGAATTTGTCATCGCTAATCCCTCGCGACTCTCTTCAATGCAACTACATTAAATCATTCACCCCCCTTTGAGTGATGGACAAATCTATTGTTGATCCCTTACTAAACTTTTTTTCACTTTTCTGTTTAGCGAGAGATAATATAGATGTGTATACTTATCATTGATTAACGATGGGTTTGGTAATGTTGTGGCTTTTTAAAAGTTGTTGACCTCTTTGAGTTCTTCAAAAGCTTCTCTTCAAAACTATATTAGCATTGTTTGGTAAAATAATGTAAAAGCGACTCTCAAAATATAGAAATCACAAGAATAATATTTGGTAAGTATACCATAAAATTACTCTTAAAATATAAAATGACTATAACAAATATAAATAATAAAAAAGAATAATTTTTATTTTCACTTGCCATTAAATTTCTATATCTCATATGATTAAAAAAAAGGATCTATGTAGAAACATCCTAAGCATGTCTCATGATCACTTAGATGTAGTGGATGACTTGCATAATATCATTTTATTACTTATGTTTGATAAATCAATATTCATTTTCTTCTTATCAATCTCTGTTGTTAAAAAGTATCTTTTTATTTGCTAGTATTTCATCTTTCCTCAATCTATTATCTACATTTGTGTATATTTTAGATCAAAGCATCTAAAATATGAAGAATTAAATACTCAACCAATAGTCCATTGGCAGGTTGGTAAAAACAATGGCCAAAAATATAAAATTTACAAGGCAAGACAACCCTTTTGGGTTGCAAGTTGTAGTCTCATAGCCCCACATTGGTTAAAATAAAAAGTGGAAGGCAAAAATTTTGTCATAAAATGAAAGGAGTTAACATTTGAAATGAACTTAAATCAAGATTTGAAATCAAATCTTGTTTTGTGCCTGCGAAACATTAATATCTTACTTTATTTGCTTTATTAATTACTAACTGACTTGATATGCATTCTGTGTCTGCCAAATAATGTTTTTTATTCTTAAACTAGTGTGCCTTGATAGAAACTTCGTGCGTGTCCAGTATAACACATGGATAGAAAAAAAGAAAGAGGAAATTTTTTTGATAATGGTAGTGATTTCTAAAATAATTAAAAAATTAAAAAGAGGTTATTTGTTAATAAAAAAAAATTGTCAAGGCTATTTTAGTAAACGAATTTTGTGCACAAAGAGGAAGTCATTTCTGCCCATCCTCTTTATGTATATAGATTAAATACTTTTTTATTAATTTATTCTTAAATAATTAATAGTTAATTTAAAAAAAAGTTAAAAATTTATAAATAAATAAATAAATTTATTAATTGAATTTTGTAGTGAGGTACTAGTGACGAACTAACGACAAAATTTCTTTTACCATTTGTCATATTCATGTCAGATTAACAACGAATCAGCAACAAATTTGCGATGAATGTTGTGAGGAATCTGTGAGGGATTAGCTACATACGATACAATTTCTTGCATATCTCCAAAAACTTAAGAACCGATTTCCATTATAAAATAACTACGATTAGTGACCAAATTATTTTCCAAGCTTGTCAGCAACTTCAGAATAACGACGACCAAATTGGTTGGTAATCGCTCGCTAACTCATTTAGCGACACATTAGCGACTAATTTTATTGTCGCTAATCTGCAAAATTCTTGTAGTATTACACAAAATTATTTTACAGAATTTTTATTAAAAAAAATTAAATAGTATCTACTTTAGTTGTTAAGAAATCTTCAAATTTGAATTTGAAATGATAATATTAGAGAATTGATTTTTAAAAAAATTAAAAATGATGTTTATTTTACATGATAAATAATGTTGAAATAAAAATTAAAAAAGATTTAGTGAGATCAAATAAAATAAGTTCATTGAGAATGATTTATGCGTGAAATTTGTGGTGGAAAAAATCCGAACATCTAATTAATATAGATTATTATTATTATAATAAAAATAATTGATGTTTGACTTATTGAAGTAGTTTAATACTTCTTTCTCTTAAATAAGATCTCATGTTTGAGTTTTGTGAATATAAAAGAAATAACTTTAAAAATTGAAATTGTACCCCAACTTACCCTAGCTAGACTTTAATGACTTAGAACAAAATAATGTAAGACAATCCGAAGATAATAAAACCAAGTGGGATGGCATATAGCCAGAAAAAACATTACAACAGACAGGTAGACCAACGAACCCAAAGTTAAATGCAAATAATGATGGCAAAAAAATAAGGGAGGAGTTTGGTGGAGAGGCCCAAGTTCCCACAGAGATTGATAGGGTGGGACTCTTGCATCTTATTTTCATAAACCTCTCATGATGTCAAGGCTAAGCATCCACCAATCAATTACGGCGCACCATGCCATGCATGATGTATATCATCCTTTTCTCTTTTGCACAACATTAGGGTAGCAAAACAAAATTAAAGGAAAGAGACAGAAAAAGGAAAACGTGGGGCCTCTCCGAAGTTCAAAATTCTACATCCTAAACAAAAAGGAAATGAGAATCATTACCCCTAAACAAAAAAGAAAATAAAAAGATTCAACGAGCTTATGATAGCTTAGCACTTATTTGGTGTAATATTGGAGAATTGCCTAGACATTTGACTCTAGGACACTTTATTAGAACCTACCCTTTGCTTCCTTCGGTTTTATTGTCTAACTCATCATTTTCTACTTATGTGTACGTCTTCATAGCAAGTGGACTCAGTTTGGAAAAGTGGGAATATATGCGTACGAGTTGCATTATTTGTACTCAATTTAGCACGGAATATTGAGCCACATATTCATCCACCATTGAATTGAAATTTAATAAGACTTACACTTTAAAGAAATCTCATTTAATAATGAACGAGTATGTGTCTGTGTGTCTCAATAACATGAGCACAAATAACATTTTCTTATGCTTATTTCGTTAATCAAAAGAGAAATGTTATGCGTACTTATATAATATGGGTCACCGGTACTAACTTTTGTTTTTTAATGGT
Source organism: Nissolia schottii (assembly GCA_003254905.1). Classification (NCBI taxonomy): domain Eukaryota; kingdom Viridiplantae; phylum Streptophyta; class Magnoliopsida; order Fabales; family Fabaceae; genus Nissolia; species Nissolia schottii. Next base: position 258,463 of record QANU01089988.1, read on the forward strand.
TGATCACCATATCGACTTATCAACCATCCAAGATTAGGTAAGATTTCAATGAATTGTAATTCATGGTGAATGATATCCAAGTCTGCACATTGTCCTAATAAACTCTACGAGAACAAATAACACAACTTTAATCTAAATTGTACCTTTAGTTACAGCTTGCACCTATATATATGGTCATCATTCATCAATATATGCATGAAATAGTGCAACTACAGAAAATCTAAAGTGAATCCTACCTTTGATAGCAAAACCACACAGGAAAATTGCAATATAGATCATAGTGCCTAAAGTTTGCTTTTCCCAGGCCTTATAGTAATCATCATTTCCCTTCATTTTGCTGAGAATAAAACAAAAAACCAAAAGCTAGTGGAAAAGAGAGCAAAACAAAAATAAAGTTGGGAAAGGGAATGAGATTACCAATAAAATGACATAAAAGAAAAAATAATTTCAAATCATTTTGAATTTCAGGACAAATTGTCTGGTGAACTGGCTTTTCAGTGAGGATACACTGCTGCTAACTAAGGATTAATTAATATGCCTTGCTGTTTGTGCTTTGTCTTTTGACATTAATCAATTGATCACAAGCTACTCAGTACAACATCATGCTTAAATTTTCTTTCTGAAAGACACTAACAAAGATTTGTTTAGTGCTAGCTATAGCTCTTTCATTATGCTCTTTTGGATAAAATGAATTTGGTCCTACCCAAAAAAGATGACAAGAAAGTCCAAATATAAAGAAGATATGAAAGGAGAGTGTTTTGCCCTACTTATAGAGTTTGATTTTATGACATTGACAAATTGCTCATCAGCACCAAAACTAAGACTAATATCATTTAAACTTTCACTGTTATCACCCCCAGTGATTTAACTGTTTCTTATACCTCCCCAAAGTACTCTAAACGACCTTGTCAAGTACATGGTTACTTTTGACCACATAGTCCTCTTCCTCATTCTTTTTCCAATTAATTGATGAATGATCTTTTTTTCCTTGCTGATTGAAAGGCAAATGGTAGTTCTAAAGTGTCTGTCTAATCTCACTAAAAATTGAAAAGAAAACAACCATTTTGGCAAATTTTGATTATGAATATATATGATGGGGAATATTTATAGAAATATTCTATCTTATGATAGGCGTTGATAGGTGTTATTAATAGTAAAAAAGAATATAAGAATATTTCAGTGTGTGTAATGATAACATATGTTAGGGAGTTAAAGGTTCTAGAATACCTTACACTACTATATATATAAATGTAGTTATTGTTAATGTATGAAACTTATCACTAACATAAAACAATATCACTGAATCTAGGTGTCCATCGCCGAGAGCAGCGACTAATCCCCTCATACCGTAGATTTCTCGAAGGGGCTGTAGTGCTGGATAAGAAACCCGTGCTTTTCTTTATTTCTATCTTCAATGCAAGGAGGAAAAAAAAAAAACAGAAGATCTTTGATTGATCCCATATGAAAAAAAGAAAATAACTAAAGGCCCCACGTGTTGAACAGAATTTGAAGCTTATGCTGTTATATTTTTATCTACATTTAGCTTTATGCTGATGTTGGGGTTTGTCTACTTGGGATTCCTTACAACATTGTGGGAACCATGCTTGCTTTTTACTATTGGGTTGGAGCCACTATTTTCAAAGGGCTATGTGATTTTTCACTTCACTTCCCTCACTTTCTCTCCCCTATCTTTTTCCACTTAGCACATGCTCTTGCAAAAGAAAAAGGCTGTGGGAATCCTATGCCTATTCCCATAGTTTGTTTCTTTTTGTTATGTCCCTTTTGTGATAACCAGATTCCCTTGTTTATATCACTCCCATGTATCTGCTTCCAGCAACTCTCAGGTTACCTTGAGATTAATTAGAAGCTTCTCTGTAGAAAAACCAGTCATGCAATTATACATTAATCTTGTCACGGTGCTTTTCTAAGAGAAATTCTTGGGCGCACCTAGAGTGACACGTGGCATTTTAAGATAGGACCTGTCATTAACTTGTATTTTTGTTTAGAATGATATTATTAGTTGTGAGCACAACCACGTGGTGCTTATCTAGAAGCATCTAAGAATTCATCTAGTTATTGTGATGGATTGTCACGTTTACATTAGATATTTATCAAACTGAAAAAATTTAAATAATCATAGTAAGATTGCTCATTGCAAGTTCTTGCAACAACTTTGAACTTTGAAGTGCAACATTTTGGTGACGGTATTGGTGACGGAGCTTAAGCTACCTCTCAACGTGTTTGAATTCAAAAAATAAGGATTGTGACATCTTAGTTTAGTTTTGTTGGAACTCTTAGGCCCAAAAAAAGATTAAGGGAGTTAGCCAATAATTATGAAGACGTGATGAATTTTGGTCATGTCCCAAGAAAGCGACACTTCTTAACTGCCTCAAATTCCAGTGATCAAATGTATTTAGAAAAGCCCTAAAGTATAGTTGCTTAATGTTCACGAAACACAGTAACCACCTAAGTAGAGGAATTATGAGTACTATTTTATTAGGAAATCAAATCCTTACATAGCGAATTAGCGATAAATGACGTTTAGAGTAGTTGGTCGAAAAGGTACCGGAGAGTGAAGAAATGCTAATAATATTGATTTTATGTGAATACCGTATTCACTTAAATCTCATATAATAGTAAATAAGATGTGAGTCGACATGATATTATCATATTAAATTAAAATTAATGGATATAGCAGAACTTTAAAGAGTTGTTGTAAAAGTTACTAATTACTACACTATGAGATTGATGATGGTAATGAAATGTGTGACTGTGAGTACTAATTACTACACTGCTGTTACATTTGTTAAGTAGGATTGATCTTGACTTAAATTCCAAAAAGGGAGAATTGCATTGCATTGCATTGGTAAGAGTAAAGGGGGCTGCAAAGTCTCAAAGAGGGACTCTCAGGAATCATAGGACTGCCATGATCCAAATGGCTCCCTCTCTTTTATTTAGCATCTTTCAGTAAAGATGTAACTCATGCAACAACTCATCTAGCAGGAAAGGCAATGCTCATCTTCCTTCAACCATGACTCCACAGCCACACCGCTGCGTAGTTTTGCTCTTATCTAAGGAATAAAAACTAATCAACTTACTGACTTATTGTTATTCTTTTCCATATTTAGAACACAAATAATGTTTTTTCTATCACTCATAAGAATTTAGGAATATATTTAAATAAACGCTTTAATTGTCATTGAAGCGAGTCTCAAATTTTCTCACTCAATATCTCATACATTCAAAATGTCCACAGAAATTGTGAGAGATTCTTACATACACAGCCACCAGGAGGAAGCAAGCACCTAAAATTTTCTTTTCAAAATTTCGTACAAATAACCATATCATTGTTGAGACTTGAGGTTGGTTGGTCCAATTTGCTCCTTTTTCTATTGCACTGCTCGAGTGTAGCGGGATGATGACTGATGTAAATATTGATCAGAATAAATAACACAAACATTACAAATGATCTCAGATTAAAAAACAAATAAATATTTTCAAAATAATTAATTAAGCAACAATAAGAATAATAATAAAAATATAAATACATAACAAAGTATAGAAATTAAATTCCTTCAATATGCCTCTATAAAGTTGCCTTAATTCTTGATTGCTTGTCTTCAAGTAATCACATGAGGTGTGTTGTGAAATACTACCCTTAAGAATTTATTCCAACCGTGCAGTATCTTCCAAAATTCAATAGGTTCGATTGTCCAGGCTCTTGAGAATTAACCAAGATTCTCACAGTATTTACCAACAAAATAAGTGTTTGAAATCGAGAGAATAAAAACAATTGAAGACCGAGATGATAATAATAATAGTAGGTAACATCTATTCTCAAGTTAAATTCTTTCTTAGCCACTCACTCTCTTTTTATAAAAACTAGAGGTAGGTGTGTGGGCTAACCCGGTCTGTTTAACTCGGTCCGTGATAGATCAAAATCAAACAACTAGACCAGGTTGGCCCGTGAAATAAATGGACTAACACTTACTCATGTCTGCGTCCACACCACATAGGCTGTGGTGTCTGCGGACCGGTTCACATTATTATTTTTTTTGACATTTTTAATCAGAATTTAAAATTTTAATCTTAATTTATGAAAAAAAATTGAAACATGATTAAAAAATTCATTCTTAATATTGGCAAAAAAAAATACTATATTAGATTGCGCTTGGATGTTGGTACATATTATTTTTGATATTGGAGGTTGGGTATATAAATAAATAATGGAGTGGTCTACGAGTTGGACCCCGTGAACTGAGCCCATTAACTTTGTGGGTTATGCGGAGTGGATTAAAAAACTCACATTTAAACGGATCAATAAATTAATTGGTCCTAACAAGTATGAATTGATTAATCTGCAAGTCACTCCGTGGAACACGGTCCATATACCCACCTCAAAAACCTTGCAGGATCAAAACGTGGTTAAAGAACAAGGGAATATCTTCCTTAGAAATAGTAACGGTAAGCATATAATGGTGCTTGACCGTTCAACAACTTTAACAACATAATAAAGAACCATTGTAACGTGGAAATGCTATAATATATAGACTTGATCAAAGAAATTATAAAAACTTAAATTAATAAATATTAGCGGTGAACCAAAATAAAATTGATTTTAAAATAAATTAAAATAATAATAACTAATAAAAACAATTCACCAATCCCCCACTTATTTTAAAATCAAATGTATTTTAAAAGAAATAAATCGGTTAAACAATTGAGTATAAATGCATTGAATTTGGTATCTTCTATACTTGAATTGTGTATTGAAACCAAACCTAAATAAATATGACCTTAAATTACATGTAGTTAGAGAAAACTTCCAATACGTTTTTATTGTAAATTATAGTCCTATCTGATTACATTTATACTCTCAACTTTTTTTTTTGCTTTTAACGTTGATTTACGCATTTTGGCAATGCGTGTACCGGGTTGTTCATGAGTACTCTAGAAACTTGTTACAATCTCATAGGAGCGGCCCCGCTCCATACTCATATAGGTGATTTAATCAAATGTATATTGCACTTTATACACCACTTGTAAGGGTTATGAAATTCATTAAAATCATTTAGCTTACACTCACGAAATGCAACCTAGTAGAACACGTACTTCTCACACCAGAGGAAGGGACATATAGAGTACTAGTCAGAACTAGCAAATGACTTGTTATTACCTATTGAACCTTCTTCATGGAACCTCCGATCACAAAGATTACCATCACTAGTAATTTCAAATTGTCTTGTCCCATTTCCCTCGATGTGTCATTAACAAAATTCACATAATCCATGGATATAATCTCTTTTTTTAATTGCTACTTTATCACCTTTATTCCTGGCCAATGGAATAAAGTTCATCAGATCCTACCAAGTTAAGAACAATGATATTGGTCTCCAAAAGATCTAGTTACCCGGGTCTACTTGGATGATTTCAAGTGACAACACTATTATTTAGTTATAAGATCTGTTTAGATGACTTCGAGTGATAACACCCCCATTATTTGGTTATTCAAGTCTGCTTGAAAGACTTCCGCCCAACACCACCACCAAAGGTAAAAATGAATTCATTAGTAGATTTTTCTCATCTGAAGCATAGATCTCGTCAACATTATAGTACTCTTTAATTAAGTACATCGGAATATCCCCATAACATAGATTGAAATCTATAGTATAGTCCAACCACTCAATTTGTATCCACATCAATTGGAAAATCAATTGGAAAGTATTCTGTGTGTGTATATATATTTGGTAAGTTTAGTGCAAAATTTTATTACTCTGAAGGCCAAAAGAATGATCCATGAAAATAACCAATCAAAGATCATCATTACAGTAACCCTTAAGCTACTGAAACTCTACTCGGCTTGGTAGAAAAAGGCTCACCAAAAACCCCCTAAGAAAAATCTAATGGGAGAAATCCTTGTTTTTTTATAATCAAATATTGATAATAAATTCTGTCAAACAATAAGTTTGTCTTTGAATCGATTTATTATTCACATAGAACATAATAATTGTCACATATTTATTACCGCATATAATTCAACCAAATACTGACCTTCCTTTGGGCCGATCAATATTTGTATGAATCATATACCCACAACCTTCTTTTATGTTCCAAAATAAATTAACTTTGACAATAGAGACTACTTTAATAGCATGTTATCTCAATTAATTTACTTAAATAACTTTTATCATTAAAAAAAAAAGAATTGAAAGCAAAATTAACATAGTAGGATCCAAAATAGTTATTATCATAAGTGTTCATAAAATTCAGTCAAATAAACTGACTTTAACAATAGAGATTACTTTGGTAATATATTATCTCGGTCAATTCATCTCAATAACATAAGAGGATTCAAAGTATCATCAAAATTATTGCCAAATTTTTTTAAATGAACATTGGATCCATCAATATACTCCATATCCCATAAAATAAATTTATAGGATATCACAATATTTTCAAAATCTTTAGTATTCTATCATATCCTTAATACAAAAAATCTCTAAATTTAAGGATATATATCTTAAAAGATAAAATCAATCAAAATCTTATCAATACTTAAATTATTTAAATAAATAATTGAACCCCAAAATTAAACACAAAAGGATTCAACTACAGAAAGAAAGACCAAAAGATACAAACATTATAATGCCTTTGTCATTTGATGATTTAGGTTAACAATGGTGACTTTCACATTACTGAATCCAATCCAGGATGTAAATCCAAAACAAATTAAACCCCTATGTCATGCAATCAATTTCTTTGCCAATGATAAAAAAAGAATAAATTGGTTGTAAACGTTGTAACTATATGGAATCCAATTCTCACTGAATTCTTAAATAATTTCTCAATGATTCAATCATAGATGACTCTGATACCACTTGTTAGGAATCCTTTTCTTTATTATCCCAAGATCATCCACGTTAAATCATCAAGAAGATAAATAGACTAGATGCGAAAGCATACCTGAATCCTTAGGAATTGATATTGATGTTTGGATATGCAGTTATTGACATTCCTCAATCAAAATCTCTGTATTCAGCACAGTTCTTCATATGGGAAAGAAGCTGCTTATTTTTATTTTGATATATTGGAGACCAAAACTCTCCTTACCTATTTATAATTGGCTAGTGGTTCCCATAAAACCCTAAAAGCCAATAAAAATAAGTGGAACGACTATTACCCACTTCAGGCTCAAATTAATAAAGTAATCTAACTTATTTTTTTATTTAATTTCGTTAAATATTAGTGAAACCAACTTATTATAAGTCATAAAAAATAGCTAATATGATTATATTCATAATTATATATATAGCCCACAAAATAGATTAAAGAAATATAATTTCGTAACATAAACAACAAGAAGAACAAGAAGATAGGCTAAGCAATCTTTCTAAGGATGTACTCTGCCACATTCTGTCCTTGATGACAACAAAGGAAGCATGCAGGAACAAGCATCCTATCAAAGCATTGGAGACCACTATGGAACATGCTCCCCATGTTTCCTTCGTTTTTAACGACCATCGTTTTTTCTCCACAACAGGCAAGTCAACGCTCTAAGAGTTTTAAGCGCTTTGTGAACAATGCGTTAGGCTCACGCAAATCACAAGGACTAGCCATCACAAAGTCAGAATTCAACCTATCCTTTTCTTATTTGTCAAGCTTCAACCCTCAATGCCTCCAGACATGGATATCCGCAGAGCAAAAGAACACTGTCTTCAAGCATTGACGTTTTTTTCGATCTACCTTCGAGGAGGGATCGCAACATTAATGTGCCTTTGAGCATGTTCAATTCAGAGAGACAATCACAACCTTGAAATTCCAGGCAAACTCGTCTTTCACTCTTTCTACCACTACAACAAAAAACAATTTTGTAGCTGTTCAAAACAAGATTTTGCGGCAGTTTTTGCTGCAATCCTGAGTGTTGGCAAACCACTCTACGACATCAACTGCTGGAATAACTGCTACAAAATAATTAGCGGCGGTTTAAAACCGCCGACACAAATATGAATTTAAGCTATAATGTTGCGGCGGTTATAACCGCTGCTAAATGGAAACATTATTAAAAATTTAATTTTAACTACAGTTTTAAAGTGCAACTGATACTTTACATATTAAAAAAAAGGGGGAAAGACAGGACTAACCAACATAAAATGCTCGTTTATCCAATTTCATTTCCATAAATTTTATATCCTAAGGACGAATTTAAAAGTTTACTCGTTAAAAAGCAAATAAAACTAGAATCAAACAAGCAATATAAGAACAAACCGAACTTGAACTTTAATAGGATTTCATAATATGATATTAGATTTGAAATGGAAGACCGTTAAAAGTTATTTAGTTTGCTGACATTTGTCTGACCGTTTAAAAAGCAATATCACATATAAAACAACATATAACAACGGCATTTGTAGCTCAATTATCATTTTCATGTTAATTAAAACGTCCAAAGGTCAATTACTAATGCATAACTCTAAGAGAAAGGAAGACAGATAGACATAGCTTACTATTGCCTTGACCATCTTCACCAGCATCTGATAACCCGCTGTGCATAACTAATGTTAAAGCTCGCAGCATATCCTCAAACTCATCCCGTTGTGTACCAGTCAGTGTTCTTTAAGGCTCCACACGCTGCAAAGTTCAAACAAGAAAAATTGTAGAAATAATTGAATAGATCAGGAGAGAGTGTTGAGAAATTGTATTCATCCTGATTAAAAATATAATCATAAGGAGTACCCTGCTTCTTCCTTCAGCATGTGTGGGACCAGACTGTCTTCCATGTTTTGGACTTCTTGCCGCTGGCAATTGGGGAGGGATCCATCTGCAAAATGGAAAATATATTTTTCATGTGTATTATACCAATCAGAGACAACATGAAAAAGCATAACAATCCACAATCGATAAGTAGCACCTCATTACTGATTTCAGTAACAATCATGAACATCAGTTATCCAAATGCTATGGGATTGTAAGCAAGAACAGTTATTTTTAGTTTAAAGTAATGCTGAAAACTCAGAAATTGGGTACAACTTTGCTACTAAGCAAGTAGCCCTAGCAAAGGAGATTCTGGAGCTAACTAACTACTGAAGTTCTAACAAAATGCTATAGTTATTCAGCCATTAGAACCTAAAGGCAAATGTCAAAAAGCCAATAACAGAAATTTAGAAAACAGAATGCCAAAAATAGTGACACCAAGAGGGTTCAGAAATTTAGCTATAACAGAAATTTAACCAAAATTATGAAAAGCAATTGAAGAAGAAGGGTACCTGAATCGAAGAGATCGAGGTATGAGATAAAGAAGCAACCACCAAATATCAAACAAAATTATCTTACATTATGTAACACATTACACCTCTCCTTCATGCCAAAACAAACTCAAACAAATAAATGGATTCTAAGCAACAACAAAAATAGTATTCCCTATCATGTACCTTATCCATTCATAAACAAGTTGTTTAGTATGTACAAGTTCAACTATACAAGGTTGTAATTAAATGGAAATGGACTCTGATGCTTACTTGCTTGGACAGAACTAAATGAAAAAAAATTGACATTTCCAACTAAAGTACTGGTATAGGTTTATGTAGTAACATTTGAGCAATGACTTCAACACTTAGAAAATGATTCAAAGTTATCAGAAAAACAATGAACATCCATAAGGCTTAAGTTGCAGGACTAGCTCCATTGAGGTGCTTAATTTTATGAACAAACATGCATAGGGGAACTGTAATTCACTAGATACAAATGATCACACTTTGCTACATTGCTTTGCCAACAAATTTTGAACTAGAAGAAATCAGAAAAGATTGTTATACATACATATAAATGAAACAAAAGATTCAGCCATGCCAATCAGTTCATATATACCGGGTTTAAGGAAAAGGCATCTTCTTTATGTTGTTTTCGGCATAAATTTCTCAAAAGAGCATATCTTGGAAAATACACTAGGCAGAGAACAAATGATCCAGCTGAATGAAGCTAAACAATGCAAGTAAGCATGTACTGTATGGATCTACCAGATCCATTGGGCCCAAGCTCAACTAGGCCAGCCCAGTTATTTCACACACTGAGTCAGAAATTTTGCAAGTATTTTTTCCTTTTTGTTTCATTCACCACAGATATCCCAAAAGCTTGAAGCAAAGGTACCAAATCCATGAAAATGTAGCCTCCAAGCTTTCCCAAGTAAGGTTTCAGTAATTGGCTCTCCAAGCTTCTTCTGTTGTATGGAAATTTGCAGTTCATTCTGCAAGAACGTTTTTTTCCTCAAAAATCAAACGGCTTTTAATGAAAATGTTTGGAGTGTAAAAATTCAACTACATAAACTATGATAGTTGAAACACATGAACAAAAACTTGGAGCTTAGTATATTGATTGGAATCAGGTGGACACACAAAATGGAGAGAAAATTAAAGAATAAACTCAAATTATGAAGCATAATTCTGTAAAGAAGTGTAAGGTGACCCTTTTCCACATAGAAAGTAGGGGAAATTTTGTGTTTCAAAAGCGAAGATACCATACTTGCTTACAAAGGAGACCCAACATTAGATATATGGGGATTTCTGCACATGAAGCTGAATTTCCTGTATCATCACTTGGGGTCCTAGCAACTTTGATTCCATGCTTTGTTGCAGCTTCAATATTAACACCTTGGGCAAAATTTCATAATTTATCAATCTAAAATCCAAATGAGGTTTAAATAAAGGAAAGGACAAAGTAAAATGAAAAATAATGTCTATAATAAAGATGGAGAAAAAATTAAGCTTCGTAGAATTCCTCATAAAGTCATAATCACAGTACCTTCCAGCCCAACACCATACTGCATTATAAGCTGCATCCGTTTTCACTATGCAAACATGATAGTTGGCAATTGCTTCGGCCACATGTTCCAAAGGGAGAACATCAACCTACATAAGCAATAGGCAATTGATTCGAGTAAACTAAAATTAAGTGGAACATTTCAAAATTAATGTATATCCACAACCACAATGCTAGTACAATGTTGAAATAGCATTACTGAACATCAGCATATGAACAGACAGAGCAAATAGAGTAATTCAAAGGTTAAAAGAAAAAGGTAAACTAGAGGTACTATGAGTGTGGTACATATATACGAGAAAATATAAATACACTGAGCTCACACCAAATCAACACAGCAGAAAGTCAATTGAGCCAAAATAATAATAATAATTAAAAGAAATAAAGAATTGGAACATATACTAAGGTTAATCATCTCCAAACACAAACACATTTGAAAAGATTTAGAAACCCTAGATTTGAGCTATTTCATGGAAGTTGGAGCAGAACTTCGACAAACAGGTACCAAAATTAAAATGCCTAAAATATTGGACTAGGAAATTACTGAAAACGCAATCGAACTTGAGGAAGGACATGTAATTTGTCCAATCGAAGCAAAATCGAACCTGAAGAAAAGGTATGGAACTCGATTTCTGTTCGCGCACTAACTTCTGATTTCTGCGAACAAAAGTGACGATAGCGATTTTAGGGTTTTGGGAGAACAAAAATGAGGAAAAAAGCAATTGAGAGAATCAATGTACTCTGGTTGACGGTGGAAATGGCAATGGCCGGCGGTGGCGACAGCCGAACAAGGCCGTCAAGAGTGTTCGAGGGTGTCGACGGTGAGAATGGAGAGAAATAGAAAACGTAGAATGCAAAATGAGAGAAATGAGAGAAATAATAAAAAAAAAAAATGAAAAGAAAAAGAAAGAGAAATAAGTGAATGGAGGCAGTTGCATTGGACTGCCGCCAAATGCTAACCGGTGGCAATTTTGAGCAACTGCTGCAAACTAGCCGCTGCTAATGCTCCTTTTCGGTGCAGTGTACTAATTCCCCTGCATCCCCATGGCTACCCTCACTCAAGACTTTGAAATTGTGGCTTTCATACAACTGTGACGACATTGTCCCCAGCCTCCGGTTCTTGAAGAGTTTCATGTCTCCTAAATTGAAAAGGTTGACTGCTTGTTTTGGGCTTTATCCTTGGAGGTTAACAGCAACATGCTTCGAGATAGATGTTCCATCGCTTGAGTATCTAGCTTTAAAAGACTTGCATCCCACGAAATATGTCATCAAGAACTTGGGCAATGTTAGGGAAGCACATCTTTCCGTAACAGTGTATCCGAGAGATATATATGGGTTGTTTGTTCAACCTTCTTAAAGGGCTCTCTAGCATTGAATCCTTGACTTTGAGTGATGATGAAGCATTTGAAGGATTGATAGATGAGGTTAGATTCAATAATCAATTGTTTTCTCTTCTCTTTAAAGTGAAATTGACATCTAATATGTTTGTTGATATATTTGATTAATTAATTAATTAATCAATGATGACATATACTTTTCAATGTTTGAAATTGCAGCTTGGTGATCGTTATCTTCCCGAGTTTCATAATTTAGTTCACCTACGTTTTGATGAATTCTATCAAATGCATTTGCTTCCGAGCTTTCTTCGAAAGTCACCCAAGCTTAAAGCTCTAGTCATTGAAGTATGTTACGAGTAATTGTTTTCTTTATCATTTAAAAAGAAGATGGTTGTCTATGCTTATAAACTTTAATCTTACATTATTAATTGAACAACCGTGTGTAAAGGGATGGGCTTGCAGATGCAATATCTTGGGCCAAACCACAACAAGTTCTTTCATCTCACCTCACTCACTTTACTAGAGTCTTTTACTCTTTTGCCCCTATTAAAAAACCTAATTACAAAAATACCCCCCTTTGAAAACATAATACAGCAATGCCCCTGTTTCGGCTGACGTGGACTCCGCGGCACGCGTGGACGTCTACGTCAGATTCGCCAACGCGGTTGGCGAATCCACGTCAGATTCGCCAACGCGGTTGGCGAATCCACGTCAGATTCGCCTACGCGGTTGGCGAATTTATGGCCCACTAAATTCGCCTACGCGGTAGGCGAATCCACCCCACGTAGCCTATATATTCACCCTTCCCCCCTCATTCTGCAGCGCTCATCTCATTTTCTGAAATTTCACTCTCTCTCTAAAAATTTCTTCTCTCTAAAAAACCAGAGCTTCTGCTCTTGCTGCTTACTTGTCTCGGCTGCAACTTTACTTCGGTTAGTACATCTATCCTATAAGCTTTAACTTACGCAAAATTTATTAGTTTAATTAATATTTTTTTCTGCTTAATATAATATTGTCTGCTGGCTGTTAATATAATATTGTCTATTAATATAATATTGTCTGCTAGTTGTGTTAGTGACACTGTAATATAATTTGTATGTTGTTGCTGTTGTATATAATGTTGTTGTTGCATGCATAAGGTGATGTTGTTGTGGTATGTGTGGATCATTGTTGTTGTATATATAGATTGTTGTTGTTGTTTGTGGTATGTGTAGAATGTTTATGGTGTATAGATTGTTGCTGTTGATGTGATATGTGTAGATTGTTGTTGCACTCTATGTAAGGTGTTGTTGTTGTATGCGTAAGGTACTATTGTTGTGGTATGCGTGGACGTGGGTTGTTGCTTTTGTATGTATAGATTGTTGTTGTTGTTTGTGGTATGTGTAGACTGTTGCATGCTGTATAGATTTACTGAATAGCTGGATTGTTGTTGTATATATGTTTGATGGGTAATGTCGTGTAAATAGAATTACAACATGGGAAAACCTCTTGTTGTGTTTGTTCATTCTAATGGGAGAATGTACGAGGGTGAACATGTGTTGATGTACGATGGACCTATGGCAAAGTCTGTCAAGATTAAAAAGGGGCATGCGTATAGAAGAGTTGAAGGGGAAAATATCGTTGAAATTAAGGCTGGAACAGAATCAAGTTATATCAAAAATGGTTTATCGGGTAATGAATGGGTCGGGTGCGAATGCTTTTTATTATGGTTGTGACATGGTTGATGATGATGACATTGAATGCATGGTAGATGTATTTGAAGCTAGTCCACAAGAGTTCATGGATCTTATTGTCGAAACAGAGACAAGGGAGGAGAGTCTAGCCATGTGCACGTTGAATGTGGTCCTTCAAATCATATATGGACACAACAGTCAATTAGGTGTTCAGCCCCGATATTTGAAGAACTGATCCCGTCCCAAGAACCTGTCGCCTGTCCTTCCCAAGTGGATGTCTATCGTAATATAGGAGAAGTGTTGTCTGACACAGGTGGGATAAAAAGGTGGCGAATGCTGATGCGGATGATGATGCAGATGATGATGATGGTAATATGAGTATGCACTCGGTAGATGATATTGATGCACGTTACTCTAGTTCAAGTTCCCCTGATTCGCACGGTTCCTACCCCTGATCCTCTAATCGGTGTGTATGGTAGCAGTGTAGATCCAACTAGTGTAAGTCCTGATGTCAGAGTATTTAGGCCTCATTGTCCTCAGTTTTCATAGATTAATTGGGAAGCTTTTGCTGGGCCGTCTGATAGCTTCGGCGACGCTGAGTATGATGCATGGAATTCTTACGGAGAACTGGTTGTTGGCTTGCAATTTCCAACAAAAGATGCGGTCAAATCAGCCTTAGATCACTACTCCATCAAACGACATCGAGAGTATAAGATTGATCAATCTGATACACAGAGACTGACCGCTAAGTGTTCTCAGTTTGGGTCTTCCTGCAATTGGAGGGTCAGAGCAATTAACAGCAAAAGATGTAATAGGTGGAAGATCTCTCAGTATAATGGGCCACATACCTGTGCAAACGTTGGCATGTCACAAGATCATAAGAAGCTGCGGTCTGTGTTGGTCCAGAAGTATTTTCAAGGCATGGTTAGAATACGGACGGATGTTGAGATATGTCTGATACTTGAGAGGATCAAGATCATATTTGGATACAATTTGTCATATCAGAAGGCTTGGTTGGCGAAACAGCGAGCAAGCACCGAGATATTTGGTGGTTGGGAAGAATCATACGAGATATCTGGATTTTAAAAAATTTAAAAAAATGGCAAAATTATTGTTATACTCTTATTCCCTTCCTCTCTCATTTCCACTCCTCCACTCCTCCACTCTTTCACCCTCTCTCTACATATCCTTTCTCTCCTAGATTATTTCTTTCTTTCTCTTCTAGATCTGTCTCTCTCCCCTTCGTCGTCTCTCTCTGGCTGTGCATGTGTGTGTTTGGCTTGGATTTTTTTATTGTGAGTTTCTTTCTTTGTAGGTGGGTGAGCTCGGTGGTGAAGGGTGGTGATGGTGGGGTTGTTGATGGGGGATGGTGGTGGTGGTGGTGGTGGTGATTCTTGACGTGTGGGGGTGGTGGTGGTGATCGGATTTATGATGGTGGGTTAGATCTGGTGATGGTGGATGGTGGTGAATCAAATCTAGGGATGTTAATGATGGATTAGAGGGTGGATGGGGAAGGGGTGGTGGTGGATGATGGAGGATGATGGTGTGCTCTATTCTATTCTGTTCTCTCTCTCTCTCTCTCTCTCTTTTTGGGCCTTAGATCTCTCTCTCTCTCTCTCTCTCTCTCAGGTTGGGGCTGTTAATGGTGGATTGGAGGATGGATGGGGAGGGTGGTGATGGTGGTGGTGCTTTGTTCTGTTCTATCCAGCTGTTATGGTGGATTGGAGGGTAAATGGTCGAGGGTGGTGATGGTGGGGGATGTTGAAGGAGGATGGTAGTGGTGGTGATCATGATAGGTAGAGGTGGGGCCGGTGCCGGCGTCGCTAATATGGGCGGAGGTGGAGGAGGGGCAAGGGTTAGGATAAGATTAGAAACTTAAAAGGATGAAGGATAAAATTAGTAAATAAAATAAAATATTATTAAAATATAAATAAAAATTATTGTATATTATTATATAATTATTTGTTAGATTTAATCTTAGCCGTTCATTTGTGTTTTGGACGACTAAGATACTAGACCAATTTGGTTTGGGGGTTATCCGGACCATGTTAGAAGGCTCCATAAAGGATTTCTACCAGAGGAAGAAGAGTTCAAACTTGTGGCATATATTTTGGAAATTCAAATATGTTGAAGACATTGACTATTCAACCATTGAGGATGATGTCATATCTAAAGCTTCTAATGTATGAAAAATTAGCTAATATTCCAAGAGGTTCTAACTCTTGTAAATTTAGATTTAAGTGAAAGTCTTTTTGTAAATCTAATTTTTCTAATATATTCTAATTTTTCTAGAATAATATGATAATTTCTCATATATTTGAAGGTGATTTACCAAATATCTTATGAGATACCTCATGTTAGTTAATTTATCTATTTTTAATAATTTTTACAATTATCAAATTTTATTATCACTCATGATCTAATATGATTGATGACTCTCTAAGAAGAGTTATCTTTGGTAGTTTTTTTTTCAGCAATTAATTAGGAAATTTATATTATAAATGTGATTATACCTCTAATTTGAGTTGCAAAATTGCAAAAGTTGTGGTAGAATGTTTTAAGTTGTGTTTTGAGTGTTTCAGAACCAATAAGTCTGACTCCAAGCAACCAACTTCCTCAATGATAAACTGCAGTCCCACGTTGATAGCCATAATCTCCGCTTCAGTTTTTGACCCTGCAATTGAGATCATGTAGAACCCATCATTTTTATTAAATGACCACATACCCCCAATTCTATATTCATCTTTTTCTGCTATATATTCACTGCACACCTACCACTTAAACTTCTTGAACGATTTAGCCACTAAACATCTCTTAAGCATTATTCCTCTGTTATTACTTAGTTGTCTACCTCTAGACATTTTTCCTTTGTTGACGGACCACTTCTTCCGAGTACAAGTTAATCGGCTCATAAATGATCTCCAATCAACCTTTTCTTTCTCACAAATGATTTTGTTCCGGTATCCCTACACAGACCAAACAATCAAGAAATATAATTTGCTCCAATCCACATTACAAATGCCATGAGGTTTTGAATCATGCCAAGAGAGGAAAAAAATTATGGGATCAAATGGATATGCCCACGATAGATCATACATGAAAAGGCAACAACACCACACGACCCAAGTGAATTTACATCCCTCAAATATGTGAGCCACAGACTCTTCTTTTTCTTTGCATAGCACACACTTCGGATCTTCTTGAACAGTTCGCATTTTTAATAGTCTATCCTTTGTATTCAACCTGCCACAGAGCACAATCCAAACCAACAGTTCCACTTTTGGAGGGACGATTCATTTCCAAATTGCTACAAAGTTCAGATTTTTTCTTTTGTCCTCTCCATAGTATTGCAGCTCCACCTGCTTTATGCATGACCGAACTGAGAAAACACCATTTGGATGGTATTTCCATGTGAGACAGTCTTTGCTGTTCGAATTCAGTGCCACTTGTTGAAGGGTTACTTGCAAGGAAAGTAAAGATAGTTTTTCCCACTCAAACAATTGTCTCCTCCAACTCAATTCCCACACCCCATCCCAAAACCCACACTCCCAATATTTGAATTTTTCTGAATAGAGAAAGGGAGAACAACCACGAAAATATACTCTTTAGGTTCCCGACACCAACCCATTTATCTTCCTAGAAAAGTGTATTTTTTCCATCACCCACCGACATCCACCAGCCTTCCTTAGTCACTTTCTCAAACATTGAATTTACTTTGCCAATGTTACATATGACCCCCAAGGACCGCTGCTTTTTTATGTTTCCCTATTCTCAAATTGGTCTCTCAAGTGTCATCTTATTACAAGATACAAGCACTTTTTCCCATAGTAGTGAATTGTCTTAAGAGAATTTGAACAAAAGTGCCGCATTTTTTATTACCAATATGTCTCCAACCCCAAGAGCCCCAAACTCTTTTGACCTTTGTGCATCTCTCCATCTGACCGACTTTATAAGCACGAAACGCCCTGCCCTCGAGAGCAAACTTGCTTTCTAACCAGTAAACTTGTTTTCAATTTTCTCAATAATCGGGTCCCAAGTCGCCTTTCTGTTTGGATTTGCCCCCAGCGGAATACCCAGCCAGGTACTTGATAGGTAAATTCACAATAGAACATCCAAGGATCTCCTTCCATTGTACCATTAATTCATCATGACAATTAAGAGGAATTACAGCTGACTTGCCATAATTAATCTTAAGCCCAGACCATGATACCAAAACATTGCAGAATCCTCATGTAACCTTTCTAGCAAGAGGGCAAAACAAGATGGTACCATGCATCTGCGAATTCGAGATGAGAAATTTTGACACCATCCCTACCCACCCCAATACCCCCACTTCGGCAGCCTTCCTTAACAACCCATTTAAGACCTCACCCCCAGCTTGATTAGCACTGCTTGCTTCTTCTGTTGTTTAAGCCAATGTACAGCTTCACAAGCCACCAACGCACGCTCCATCATGGATCTGCGTCCCTTCGATGAAAGCAGACTGCTCCCTTTGAAATTACTTTCTTTGTATGTATAACGCCCCCACCATGCTCATAGGTCTTAGATCTTTTATATCTATCAACAACGCCCTCAAATTTATATCTCCAAATAAGGCTTCTCGTCCTCAGTGATCTTATTAACCAATCCATCCTGAAATTTTATCACTGGCAAGTCGTCCTACTTATATAGATTTTTGAAGAAATAAGTGATGTCCCTTTTAATATGCCTGGGATCCCTGATCCTTCTTCTACCAATTTGCGCCACCTCAATATATATGTTTTCTTCTCCTTTTTACTGTAGCCACCGTATGGAAGAATCTTGAGTTTCTATCCATATCGATCCTTTTTAAACCGTTCTCTAGACATTTGATGCCAATATTCTTCAGATTTGATTAGAAATTTGACAAAGATTTAAAGAGAGTCAAACTTTAAAGAAGGTTCAAAACTTTAAGTGAACAGAAGAAGCTCCAATAAATCCTTGCCTACCAAATATATAGTGTTTGGATCTCACATGACATAGGGTAATGCTACGTGTTGGCTCACATCTTATATTTTTATATGTTGTCTAATTCTATTGTTAAACTAGCATTTCCATATGACATAAGGTTTGATTTACAAATCAAATTTTTGTTTTTTTTTCCATTTCAGGCACTACATTTAAGGAAAAGGAAAAAAAAAATCTACATGTACTATATATCACTTAAAGGATATATGATTAGTTAATGAGAATGAATTTTCTCGTGTTATTTTTTCACATAACACGGTCATGTTTGATCTCTCATCATTTATTGATAATGTGAGACACATGCATGACAAATTTACACTAAAAGTTATATTATAATTTTTTTTGTTAATGTTATATTATAATTAATTATACTTTTATATTAACGGTATGTACTTGAAAAAAAAAAGACTAATAAGCAAATAGAATGTTATTTGTACATCTCATAAATAGTTACTCAACAATCACTCAAATAGATAAACAAATATTATAAAAAAAGAGAAACAAACATCGTCAAACATAAAAAAAAAAAGAACAATATTAAGCACAAGCGTACATTAGCACGCAAAAATGTGTAACACCAATATTTGTTTTTATGTTTTGTAGTAACATTAAATTCACATGTGCGCAAATACACACAAATGTTTAGTGACAATATTTGTTTCTATTGTGATATAATGTTTGTTTTTATTGAGTGATTGTTAGGTGGCTGATTTGAGGCTATACAAATAATTGGTCTAATGCCAAGGGATTCTTTTCCAATCCTCCCTATGAAAAAACACACACACAATCAATGATATCTATCTTAAAAGGTTAAGAGGAGTAAGTAGACACATGACTGCATAGTTCATGTGTTTAAATTTGTGGAATATAGTATACCATTTCATATGGGTACTCAATCTCTTTATCTGACCTACTGGAGTTTATATACTATTTCAATGAGCATGTGTGATTAGTTTGGTGAAGCCGAGACACATTCTAGTAAGAGTTTTGCTACACGTACACCATACATATACCTCGTACTTATATATATAAAATTTGTGTTTTAACTCATGTAATGTTTGTGCACTTAATTAAGTATAGTTGAGAGTATCATTTACAAATTTGTAATGTTTGTGCACTCGTGAGAATAAAGTTTGTGCATTATTAATGGTGTATTTATAGGTGTATAAAATTGGGTGTAAATGTATTATTTTGTTCTAATAACTAAAAAAATCCAATATTTACAAATTACTTGCATAGTAACGCTCCAAGAGTCACATGTTTTCCGCAGACTTTGTGAACTCTATAATCCCCAAACATGCTGGGAATGAATATATATATTCTGCAACTCTTTTGCTCTCACGATAACCCTAACCACCCTTGCTATATCATATTCCACCTAGGAATCACAAAAGCACGTGGCCACCAAATCAATCTTTTGTGCATTAGTTAATTATGTCCGCTGACAGGACTTTTTTCTTAATATCATACGCTGACAGGACTTTTTTCTTAATATCATAGTTGGCTTCTCAGAAACTCCCATCAAAATGCCAAAATCTTCAGTCATTTCTAAGCCTTTTTTCAAAACACATGCACATGATCCCATAAGTATAACAGTGCAATACTTTAATGTACATTAATTATTGGGATATTTTCTAAGCCTCCCAGATGTTTTGTCACATGCGTTGTTTAGTTATGGATTATTTTGTATATGGCATATCATGTAATTCGTGGATAAGATTAGTGGTTTTTCTGATTTGTTGTGTTGGCTTTGCGTCAATCAACTCTAACTCATTTAATTTTAAGGTTTTTTTTTAAAAAAAAATTCTTTTGTATATAAGTCTTGAAATTGAGGCTTTCTAATTAAAAAAAATGTTATAATGAATTAGCGGGATAAGAATTTCTAAATTTTAAAAATATCATCGATACTTTCTTTTGGGTAAGTTTTAATTTTAAATACTAAGACATAAAAATATGTGAGATATTCATTTATAAATAAAATACTAAAAATTAAAATAAATTGCATAAATCACCTTTAAATATGTTTTTTTTTACCCATTTAAGAGACTTTAATTAAGTAGGGTTGATTTAGTTAAATTTTTAGTAATAGAGTTCGGATACTAGTAATTTAATTGAGAGAAATAATTGCACCTTTAAAATTTGTCAAAATTGTACCTTACTCTAGATTATGCGTAAAAGTGGCGCGCACCCCAAAATCACTCCTATTCTTAATTCCTGTTACTAATCCTAATTTGAAAATTGCATTCGCAGGCATATCACTTTCCTCACTAATCACAATGCATGTTGCATATCCCCGAGAGACCATGTATTACCTCTTCAACCCGGATGATTGAACAAGAAGATTAATTCTTAGCGTTTGATTTTCCATTAGAAATTATCCTATATTTTTTTCTTGTTAAGGTAACCAGCAATTAATTTGGAAGAGATGACAAAAGAAAGAAATAGCACGAAAAATGTGGCAAATTAGCAATCTATTGAAACAGCTCATTCATCAAAAAAAAAAAAAAAAAAAAAAAAAAATTAAGGCTGATGGTAGGTGGAGTAGCAGATACAAATTTTGACCACGAGGATGGGTAAGTAAGGCGTGCTACAAGGGTAAGAAATATAGACCACGATGACCACATCATGCATTTCTCACAACAATATACTCCCCTTTTTCGTTTGATTGGTCTCGTACATCTTTAATTTAATGTATTTGAATATGAAAAAAATATCTAAATAAGTAGTTACAAGCTAATATGATGGTACTGTTGTAAAATTAGAGTGGATGATGGCCAAATCTTTCCAAAATTGGATGAGCAACATTGGATGAGCAACGGAGGCTGTGGGGGTGATCTTGTTGAGCTCAGAAAACAGTAGCAGAGAAAACGCAGGGAATGGGTCACGCATGTGTTATGGTCAAGTCCGGAATTACGTTGTCAGTCCAATATAATAAGTATTAAATAGTAAATCATGTTTCTTTATAAAAGCTTTTCTTTAACCTTCTCCAAAAAAAAAGAGTGAAATTTAATCTTTTACAAAATTAAAGTCTAAGTTTGAAACACATCTTAAACTCTTCATTTCCAAAAGTTACCATGCTTCCCAAGCAAAACTCCTAAACAACATATAAGATTTTAAAAAAAAAAATAGACAAGCATAGTTATTAAATCTGGCCTAGGACTCGAAGAGTCACTCACCCCTTCGAGTCACTGATTCAACCAATGGGTCATTGGATCACTTGTTGAACTAGATATAATTAAACAAATATATTAAAGTATATTAAAGTAAAATAAATATAATAAAATGATAAAAATAAATAGTAACTTAACATATTTAAGTGTATAATATATATTATTAATTGAACCACCTAATTAAAATGACGAGTTAGTTTGACGGTGAATGTTAAAATATCCAAATTTAAGTGAACTAGATTCAAATCTCAAAGATGATAAATTTTTTGAATTTGTATGAATTAAATTTGACATGTCACTCTAATCCATTGAGTCACTCAAACCCACCAAATTTGACCGGACTAATTGCATGTTTGATCCGATTAGAGAACTGAGCAGGTCCTATGGCCGGTCATCGGATTCTAGGTCGATCCAAACGTGCCGGACCAGGTGTAATAAACATGAATAAAAGCAGAGTGAAGCTGAAGTATTGGAGAACATTAAATAGATTCTTTGAATTTTATTGCACCTGCATGAGTGAGTAATTAAGTATTGACCTAAGTTGAAGTTTCTTCTGTTACTTAATTTGCATGGCAATAGGAACAGTTGTTTTTTTCCCCTCTTCCCTATGACGTATAGAACAGGCTATCTATAGTCTATGCCAATGGATTGTGACAATTTATTTATAGTGTTTGGTGCTTTATTTTGAGTGCAATTTTGACCACAGTCATCTTAGCCATATTATCCAGAGAGAGGGAGGGCAAAATATATAGTGTACAAATGAAGGAAGGTGAATTGAAATTGAAAGTGGGTGACAGTGATGTCACATGAAGTACTATATATAAGCACTTAAAAAGGGTGCAGTATTGAGTGAGTGAATGAGGACAACTCCATCCCTCCTTCCTTCTTTTGTCATTGTAACAAGAGAAAAATCGACAACGTCTCACTCACGAGAGAAATGACCATTTCCAACTCTCCTTGTTTTCTTCCCACACTTTCTATATCTGCTTGTCTTCTTCCCCTTCTTGGAATGCGTGCTTGATTCCCTTACACCCCTTTTCTTTTTTCTTTTTTTTTAATTATATTATATGCTACTATATAGTAGTACTTTGTTGCGTTCCCTTGAATTTAATTTGTTCACCCTTGGTACTCAATTGATGTAATCGGCATAAATATTCACTTACATTACACGGTCTATACTATAGCTTCATTGCTGTTGCAAAAGATGTAATGAAAATAGCAAGGACAGTACTAAGGATTGATTCAAAAGCAAGCAAAAATAATTGGTGAAAAAAATGTAAGGAGAGAATCTTCCTTTATTTTAGTGGCCCATGCTAAAACGCCTGCTATGCTATCAGACACAAGCAATCACAGTTATTTTTTCACACAATTGGAAATCTTCTCATAACCCATTACTCAAAAGTTTCATGAAAACTTGTTCAATTGATTGACTGAAAAAAGAAAAAAAAGAAAAAAAGGTGACTAGCCATCCCTTTATTCTTTTTCATATAATTTTTTTTTTCAAGCCCCCACCACAAAAGTTCCACTAGATATGTTATCCTATTTCATGCAACATGGTTTATTCTTTTTTGAAAAAAAAAAACTTAATTTAAGAACTCATTAATTTAACTATAGCACATTCATTGATTGACATACCCTTTTTGATATTTCATCCGGAAAACTACATATTCCAGTTTTGAAAATCATACTCTCTCACGATCAATTGAAATTTTGGTGCTCCAACCATGGCCAGAGCCCCGCAGATTGATCATCAATGCCACAAAACATGTTGCTGAGGCTCTCTTCCTTGACCATGTGATCAATAGGCCTTGAGTTATTATTATTATTAGTAGTAGTAGTTTGGAAAAGCTGAGCCACTGATCCTTGTGGCACTGTTGGTCTAGAAGATGATGATGGAATTGGGAAGAGTGTTCTGCTGCTGCAGTTGCTGCTGCTATTGTGCTGATGAGTGGATAGAGGGCTGTCTATTGATGGTGGTGTCCTTGTTGAGATATCCAGCTTGATCTCTGAGCTGTTCTCACTTCTATTGCTGCTTGATCCCTCTGTCTCTTTGTTGAGGTTTATTGATTCAGTTGGTTCTCTACTTTTCAGTGCCAGTATCTGCATACCATTTATTGTTATTGGCACTAGTAAAATTAGGCAAATCCCAAAAAGTGCACAAAATAATATGCAACAAAAGCTTTGGACTATTAATAGTAACTATACAATAAAACAGCCTAGAACAAATGTGTCATCAATGTGAGGATTTATAATGAAATCTCTACAATATGGCAAAGTGGAAGTGAGTCAAATTGACTATGCAAGAGAATCATTTGCATATTTGAGTGCAAAACCGGTCTCCATGAAATTACTGTGGATGATTGGAAAAAAGCAGCTTTGTAGAAAGTTATATCATTATGTACAGATTTTTATGAAAAGAAATAAAGGTCCTGAAAACTACCAACTCCTTTTTCCCAAAAAAGGCATAATTATAGGAGGAAAAAAAAATCATGATTACCTAGCTTTATTCAATAGATTAAACAATGAACAAAATCTCATACAGCAGAACTTGAAAAATCTTTCTACTTCTTAATCACAATTCAGCATAAGAAAAAGCTTTTAGGGTACTAATCAAGGCACCATGTAATTGAAATTGGATCATAAAGTGAGAAGAAGAGAAAGTTAATCTATAAACCTCTGTCTGAAGCTTTTGATTTTGAGCTTGGAGGGCATCATTATCAGCCTTGAGAGCTTCAAATTGCCTTTTGAGGAGATCATAGTCCTTCTCAAGCTGCTTGGTCTTCCACCTGGCCCTCCTGTTCTGGAACCATATGGCAATCTGCCTTGGCTGAAGGCCAAGTGCCCTTGCCAGCTGCATTTTCCTCTCTGGCTCAAGCTTGTTCCCAAGCTCAAAGCTCTTCTCAAGTGTCTTCACCTGCTCCATGTTCAGCCTCCTCTTCTTCTCCCCTGCCTGTGATCCATCATCTGACAACTCCTCCTCCCCATTTGCCTCTTCTCCGAGCTCCAGCCCTGAGAATGACATGGATCTCTTTCCCAGGAAGGATGCTCCTCCTCCTCCTGCATCAACATATTTCAAATCCACTATTCATTAGTCCCATAGTATATATATATTTTAGCCAGTAAAGGGTGAGTCTTAGCGCAACGGTAAGGCTGCTGCCGCCCTGTGATATAGATAGAGTCAGAGGAGAACAGATGCAAATGGTCTTATCTTCACAAGAAAGAGATTGTTTCCAGGATTTGAACCTGTGACGTACCTTCACTAGCAAATATCACGGGTTCAAATTCTAGAAACAACCTCTTCACTTGTGAAGATAAGGCTGCGCGCATCTGTCCTCCCTAGAGTCTACCAGGTGGGAGACTCGTGCACTGCTGTGAGCACATGTGTTCTTGTATGTGTTTCGGACAAAGAGAGTAACAATACCATGGTATTCTTGAGGTGCACATGAGGTTAGGATTGAGCTGAGTGAAGGTGGAGGTTGATGATGGTCATCTTGGTGGTGAGGGGTTTGTAGCATGAAATTTGCTGGGAAGAAAGCCATATCATTGCTATAAGCTATATCCTATAGGCCTGCCACACAAAAAAAGTCTTCAATTGCTGAATTGGTGATGTTTCTGATGGCCTTGTTGGATGACTAGAGTAGATGATTGGCTATTGAGGAAGGAGCAGTGACAAAGACTAAGGCCTAATGCACAGCAGCAACAACAACATCATCATCTTGTGCTAAATTGAAGAGGATGGACAAATTGTTCTGAAGTGTGGCTTATATATACCTTATCAGTTTATAGGGAGAGGTTTTGTTCTCTCATGTGAATATTTGGAAAGGAAAAGGAAGTTGGGAGGGAAAGGTGAAAAGAGAAAGATGGAGAAAGAGAAGGGAGAGAAGGGGGGGGGGCTATGTTTGAATCTATAGTTCCACACATCAACTTCAATATATATCACTGCTTCTTTTCTTCCTTTTCTTATTGTTTTTTTTTCTATGCATTTTTTCTTTTTGTATGTACATATTTTGGTGCTTGGTAGTGTTAAATAATTTACAAAATCCTTTTTTTTTTTTGCAATAAATCCCATTTGCTTTATCTTTTATATACATGAAAAGGGGAGAGGGAAAAAAAATAATTAGTTAACAGAGAAAAAATGCAGCTTATTAGATGTCAAAATGACGTTTAGCGTTCAGAAAAAGAATCAAGAAAAAGGAATTATGCTTATGCTTACAAAGGAAAGAAAATAAATAAACGTATCTTCTCTGTGTCAACCTGGCTAATATTCCATTGGAGTGTGTGCATTGCAATTATTTTCCTAATGATAATCTAGTTTCTCACTTAGGAGACAAAGCAGTGGGGTTTTTCTTTACAAGATAGTTGTCATAAAAAATATAGTTATGGAATTGGAACCCCCTAGCTAGCTAGAGGCTTTTCATCATGTCCTTGATTCCATTGCTAAGGCCAGGAAATGAAGATTCACATATTATGATATATTTTTCTTAAATAATTTGAAGTGGGTGTGAATTTAGAGTTAAAGAAACATGAAATGCTCCTAATGGATTTAATAAAAAAGTATAAACAATAAGCAGTAGATGGGGGCAGGTGTTTCTATTGGCATGAAAAAGAAGGGGTAGGGGGTTTCCTCAAGGAAAGAAACACTGCTGTGTTGTCTTAATTTTAGGAGGAAAGGGGTTACTTAAGGAAAAAGAGCAATATATTTGGCTATTAATTACCATAAATTATAAAAATATTATTAAATATATTTTATTCTCGTGTGTCTATTAATTATTGGTTAAAAGAAAAGTTAAAATTAACTCTTAATTAATAGTTAAAAGACATCGCAGGGTCTATTCAAGAATTTTTCATAAATAAATATAAATAACGATAATTGATCCTCTCATTAAAGATTTTCGTAGAACAACAGTGCGAGGTGATTGTAAATACATTCTCTTTCCTTAACCAAATGTCTAATGTTTTGATCCTCGCTTTAGGTGCGAAGTAGGTTTAAAATTTGTGACATGCATTTGCCACATGATTAAAGAACAAAATAAACTACCATAACATCACGCTTTATGGTTAATCAAAGACTCTTAAGTTAAAATAAATCTGGCACTCAATCTACGTTAGTGAAATCCTCATGTAAGAGAGACGTTTCTCACAAATTACAACGTACTTTAAATCCAAAAGAGAAAGGATTTTGTGATTTATTTTATTAATTTTGGTTGGAGGTGGGGTAAGAGGAGGAGGGAATCTAGGGGTGGTCCAAAGAGGAGGGGCATGGTTTGCTACCTAAACCACCAACAAGTATCGTGGATTAGGACGAAGCTCTTTCCCATCACACCATTATCCCTCCCTTGCATCAGTTAGCTTCAGCCCCCAGCCAGCCCAGCCCCTATGAGAGATGATGAGGCTTATTGAAAATTCCCATGCCATGTTAAGCCTATGTATGTGTCTTTGTTATTTACCCTACTAATGCTGCTCTTATGTGTCCTTTTCCCCAATACGTACCATATATATATATATATATATATATATATATATAT
>QANU01089988.1:296017-351420 GCA_003254905.1 Nissolia schottii
AAGAACAGAGGACAAGCTACCGATGAAGGACGGATAGACCTTCAAGGCTATGAAGACATGCTTAGCTGGTTATGCGATGGATGAACGTTTATTATGTGTATGGATGATTATAACATGTATATATACTTTATTGTAATATATGATTGGTTGTACTTATCTGTGAAGGACCAGGTACTTGCTTAGGTAAATAATTACGCTATGAATGACTATTGGTTGTAAGCCTTTAGCTCTATCGGTTGTCTTATATATATATATATATATATATATATATATATATATATACTTTGATTCACACACGGCTCATATTTCGTAAATAAGCACTCAGTAACAAAGTTTTAAATTGGTCCATATTTTCCTTAATCAAGTATTTTCGAAAAAGTAATAAGGGACTATAAGTATTTCCACCAAGTGATTAACAACCTAGTGAGCATTGCGTACTACTCGAGGGTATGCAGTTAGCTAGGGTGTTACACTGATCGCCTAGTAATCTAGATAAAGTTGCTCAGGCTTAGCAGAAACTAATAATACGTAGGAAGATAGTATAACTATGACACTTAGAGATCCCAGAGCGGCCTGGATCATAAATGAGAATAAGAAGTTCCCCATACCCCACGGTTTCCCACTGAGAGCGCTATGTTCTCACCTCACTCATTCATGACTCCAGGACTTAATGTGAAGCAAAGAGGGGAGCAGAAGAATAGACTTTTAGTTAGGCAAATCTATATAATCGAACTACTTTTGTGTTAATTATATGTACGTGACAGCTATGTTAGTATTTGTGTATCTGTTTGTGAATATATGATATGGACCAATGGTTGGTACTATGTTTAATTAACTATTATCTCCTTTATTGTTAGTTAAGCATGTTACGTTACTTCTTGCATTACATGTTCTACGAATGCGAGGCTCTACTTTATACCGTGAGGTATATAAAATAAAGTTTAAAATCAGTCCGTATTGTCTAAGTAACGCTACTTTCAAATGCTTAACTGGGACTAAGTATTATCCCAACCAAAGCAAATAACAACTTAGCAAGCGAGTTTATGACTTAAGTGTAGACTAGCTAGCTAGGGTGTTTCATACTTACCGATATATCTACCAATAACTAAAATTTACTGGCGGATACGTCATTTGTAGAGGAAAAATTTGCCAATAATGAACTTTTAAATAAGCAGAAAAATTTTCGCCCAAACAAAATATGTCATTTCACTTAAAAATGTTCTGACAGATAGAATTACCAGCAAATTTAGCTGTTGGCAAACGTTGTAGACTACTTAATCCTTGAGCCCTTCTTTTTCCTCACTTCTCCTATTCTTTTCCTTCTCTCTAACCGACCACCTTGCTGCCACTACCACTGATTGTCGTTTTCACTGCCTCCAGAAGGGAAGGACGCTGCTACCGTTGTGCCACCTATAAGACCTCGGTGATGTCACCCCACCGCCACCTTTGTTTGGTTGCCGCCGCCATTTGCAGGAGCTGGCCTTCGCTGCCATCAATCTCCCTACAAGACCCACCTCAAAGCACCACAACCAGTAAGTAATACTATGTCTTCTCCACCTCTAGGATTTAGGGGTTTTTTTTCCCATTACTAACGGTTGTAGGATAGGTGACTTAATGTTGTTATCACATAAAATTGTGTTGAGTTTGGTCATTGATAATATCTAAATTGTATGGCAATTGATGTTGTTTATTAATGTGACTTGAATTAACAAAATGTGTGTATGTGTGTATCTGTGTGTGAGTGTTAGCATATGTGTCTATTTGTGTGCGGAGGATATATACTTTTATGAAGTTTGTGTGATTTATATATTTTTGTTAATGTGATTCGAACATAAGTTGTGGTTACATTCTACAATTATGTTTATTGTAAATCGATTGTGCATGTATGACTTAGTCTACTTAAATCGGGGTGGGTTCAAACCATTGTATATTTTAGGTGTAGATAAATTTGCATGAGAGTACAATTAATTGGTCAATTTAAGAGGGGACAAAGAGTTAGATGTCCATGTGCTAAGTGCAGATGCAAAAAGTTTATTAATGTTGAGAGCATTACGATGCATTTATATAGACATGAGTTTGAGCCTCATTGTTGGGTATGGACCGACCATGGAAAGGTTGATACACATGAGATTAATCGGTTCAATATGTCGCAATATTATGATGTTGGTGGTTCAAGTGGGGCCACACGTAGATGATAATAATATCAATAACAAGAATTGGCCACCAATTATAGTCGGCATGAAGGAATGGTTAATGATGTTGTTTGTCATCAGCTTGAGATGTATAATGAATAATCCTTTGATGAAGATCCAAATCCAAAAGCTCAAAAATTTTATAGTTTGTTCGAGGCATTAAACACATTGTTATGAGTAGGAGCTCTACATTCAAAATTGTCAGTAGCAGTTAGGATAATGTATATTAAATCAGAGGCAAACCAAAGTCACAATATTTTGATAAGTAGGTGGCTTTGATTAAATAATTGCGTCCACCTGGTATAGACATGAGGAATGATTATTATCAAGCGAAAAAATTAGTTGTTAAACTTAGGCTAAAATCCATCAAGATAAATTGTTGTGTGAATGGGTGTATGTTATATTGGAAAGATGATGTTGCGTTAACTGAGTGCAAGTTTTGTCAAGCTATCAGGTTTAATTCGAAGAGAGCGGGTGCTAGATGGCATAAGGATATTCCCTGAAAAAGAATACACTATTTTCCCTTAGTCCCTAGGTTGAAGAGGTTATTTGCATCCCTGAGTTCAATGACATATATGAGATGGCACATTAAGAATAAAAGGAATGATGATACAATGACTCATCCTTCACATGGTGAATCTTGAAAATATTTTGACCAACTCTACCTTGAGTTTGCATCAGATCCCCGCAATGTGAGGCTAGGGATTTGTTCAGATGGTTTTACTCCAAAAAATCAATTTAACAAGCCTTATTCTTGTTGGCCTGTTAGTGTAACGCGTTACAATATTCCTTTGAGATGTGCATGAAAGACCCTTATTTGTTTCTATCTTGTGTAATCCTTAGTCTGACTAATCCTAAAGCAAAAATTGATATTTTCCTTCAACTGTTGATTGATGAACTCAATGAACTGTGAAATCCAGGTGTGCTTACTTATGACGTTTCAATGAAGCAGGATTTCATGTTGAGAGCAACATTAATGTGGATTATCAACCACTTTTCTGCTAATGGGATGTTGTCTGGTGGAGCAAACATGGAAAATTAGCATGCCCACATTTGTATGGAAGATACTAAAGCATTCAACCTTGACAATGGGGAAAAAGCCTTGTAGTTCAATTGTCATAGAGTGTTCCTAAACCCAGACATTAATTTAGATGCAATAAGTATGAGGTTATAGTGAACATACTAGAGGATGGTATGCCTTCAAAGAGACTTAGTAGGCACACAATTTGGAGGAGGGTTAATTGGTTATCGAAAATAACTAAAACGGGGAAAGGTAAAAAATTTATAAGCTATGAGGTAGAATATCATTGGACCAAGCAGAGTATATTTTAGGAGTTGTCATATTGAAAAGATAATTTGATTCGTCATTTTCTCGATGTTATGCATATTGAAAAAAATGTGTTTGACAACATAATGCACATTGTTATCGACGCTGACCAAACCAAGGATAATGACAAAGCAAGGTTAGACTTGGCACTCTATTGTAAATGTCATGAGTTGTATTTAAAGTTTCTTGCAGATGGTTATTGGATTAAGCCAAAGGCATATTACACATTGGACAAACATCAAATACATAGCGTCTTATAGTGGCTGCAAGAGTTTAGAATGCCAGATGATTATGTATCCAATTTGGGTAAATGTGTGAATATTGCATAACGGAAACTATGTGGCACGAAGAGCCATGATTGTCACGTTTTCATTCAGTGTTTGCTCCCAATTGAATTCAAAGATCTACCTAAGCATCATTACTAGAAAATAGCATGTTATCATCAGTACATTATCGTCGAAAAACCATATGACGGTAATACAATCGAAACTAATTAAAAAATCCGATGGTAAATGCTTTTAATTTTGGTAACGATTGCTGTCGGAAACAAGAATCCAACACTAATTCCGATGGTAATAGTTGGCACCAAGTGGCGCATCGTTAGATGAAAGGCTTACCGTCAG
Source organism: Nissolia schottii (assembly GCA_003254905.1). Taxonomy (NCBI): domain Eukaryota; kingdom Viridiplantae; phylum Streptophyta; class Magnoliopsida; order Fabales; family Fabaceae; genus Nissolia; species Nissolia schottii. The sequence continues at coordinate 300,160 of QANU01089988.1, forward strand.
ATATGGCCAACGGTAATAGGGTCAGAATATGAAAAGACATATTTCCCCAACTGATGTAACATTGAACTGATTACCATCGAAAAAAGCCGACGATAATAGCCTCAAACTTTTTAACACGTGTTCCTGTGTTTGCGTTTTCCCATACAAATGGTTTCCCATGCGCACGCTTTTCGATGGTCAGTGTAATTATCGTCGACTTTATCTAACAGTAATGTCGGATTAATACGACAACGATGATTATATATATAGAGCTCCACTGGCTCTCCCTGCCTCATTTCCATTGTACACTCTCCTCCTCCGCGTCCTCTCGGCGGTCCTCCTCCGGAGGTTTCACCGGTGCCATCGCCACCTTCGCCATCGGATCACCATTGGATTGCCGCCGCCACCACCAACACCTCCATCGCCACCGCCATTGGCTGTTGGCTGTTGGTTATTGGTTGTTGGAGCAGTTGGCTATTTTAGAGGAGAGGATGAAGAAGTTTGAATCGGATGCTAGCAGGGCCACGACTACAACCGAGAAGAAAGCATCTGAGGCTACTGAGATGAAGAAGGAGTATGATGCCTGCCTGGAGCTGTTGAAGGAGGTCGTGGATGTGGCCTTTGAGTTAGCGATGGACCAGGTTAAGCATCTTGTTCCTGAGTTTGATTGGGGTGTGGTTTCTCTTGAGAAGTATTACGACTTCGAGAACAACAACATTAAGGATCTAGATGGTTAGGTGTCATCTTGGGGGAGTAATAACGAAGAAGCCCAAGATGATGGGTAGTTAGGTGTCAGCTTGGGGGAGTAATAATGATAAAAGCCAAGATGGTGGGTCACGAACTTAGGGTGAGAGGAAATATATGGTGTTTTGTATATGTTTTGTAATAGTTAGTACCTTTTTGTAGGTTTAAGGTTCAGTGTTTAGGGTTTAATGATGTAATCTTGTTTATTATCATCATTTCGCTCTGTATTAACTTCTCCTTATATACTACTATTAGTTACCCACTTCTTCTTGACTTTGTCACTCGCTGTCTTAATTTAATATTTTGTCATTGATATGCATGTTTTGTTTGTCCTCTTCAGTACCATTTAAGTTTATGGTACTGAAAAAGATAACAAAACATAACTGACAAAATATTTAAATTAAGATAGTGAATGACATAGTCAAAAAGAAGCTGGTAACCAGTAGTGTTATACGAGGAGGAAGTAATGTAGAATAAGGGTTGTTACCGTCAGAAAAATTCGACGGTAACGACCATAAACCTAAGAACGACCATAAACCTAAGCCTAAATTTACTCGCCCGAGATGTCCTTTGTCTAGCGCAAGACGCTTTACTGTCGGAATTATCCGACGGTAACGAAAGTGAAAATTTACCAAAATTACCGTGCCACTTTTTTGTATCATCGGAATGTTTGCCATAAAGCCAACGGTAATCATTTAAATTAAATGAAGCGTTTCGATAAAGCATTCATAGTCGAACTATTTACAGTTACCATCGGTAATTACCGATGGTATTGTTCTGAAAATCTACTTAAATGTATTTCACTCTCCCATAACACACTATTCACTCATTTCTTATTTCTCTTCTCTTTTCCTCTTTTTTCTTTTCTTCTCATCGTTCTTCCACTACCACCACCATATTCATCATCAACATCATCATCATCCTACACTACCCATTAAATCCCTTACCCTCAAAACCCTAACCTTTCTTCTTCCTCTTCTTCTGTGTTGAAGCATGAGGTTAACCCACCTGGGGTTGAAATTAAATCCTATGCTCCAACATCCATTGCCATTAACAGCAACAACAATGCTAAAAATTGGGCTGCTAGTGTTACCTATGCACCTGTAAGTGGAGTGAGTTTCTCTCTCTCATTTTGTCTTAAAGTTTCAATTTTTTACAATTGGCTTAGTGTGTATTAGTTTGATTCTGGTTGTGATGTGCATTAATTTTTACATTGTCTTAAAGTTTTTGGTAAATGATTCTGGCCGTGATGTGCAATACTTTGAGTTAGTGTGTTTAGGAATGATGGATGTTGTTTTTTGGTATGAAATGAAATTTGGATGTATGAAATGATGGATGTGCATTAGTTTGGATATTGTGATGTACAATTTAAGTTTTGTGTGTTCAGGAATTGGGAAGGGAAGGGAATAGAATGAAATTCAAAATAATTTTTCTTTTAAATTTATTATCTTTATCGTCGAAAGTAGTCGACGATAATTACATAAAAAATATATTCAAATTACCGTCAGAATTAATCGACAAAAGATAGAATAAAATATTAATATTATTATCGTCGGTCATAGTCGACGGTAAACGGTTCAATTTCTTGACTGGCATTACCATCGGTCGTCACCGATGCCAATTACCATCAGATTTATATAGCCGATGGGAATATGTTTCCATCGAGGTTATTACCGTCGGTGTGATTTCCGACGATAAGTCCAACGGAAGGTTAAAAATCTGACAGTAATCGGGAAAAAAATCGACGATAACTCTGACAGTAATGAGCATTTTTCTTGTAGTGTATGTATTGAAGCCGTTAATCGAATTAAGTGAGTATTTCATAGACTAATGTTCATTCAACCTTCAAGGTTGAAGAATTGTTACTGATGGAAAAGAACATTTCAATTATTCTATATACACTAGAGCGAATATTTTCTCCTACATTCTTTGACTCAATAGAGCATTTGCCCATACACATAGCACGTGAAGCCCAGATGTGTGGTCTAGTTCAATATAGGTGGATGGATGTATCCATTTGAAAGGATCATGGGTGTGTTCAAAAGAGTTGTAAAAAAATAGAGCTTGGGTGGAAGGATCAATATGTGAGGCATTCTTGTCAAAGGAGATATCTCAGTTCTGTTCATATTATTTTGGTAATAATGTCGATTGTATGAGAATTAGGATCGGACGAAATGATGACAGAGGTGAAAGCTTGACGAAGTCCACCTTGTCCATCTTCAACCAACCTAGTTGTGCAGCTAGAAAATCTAAAGATCATTGGTTTACTGTACAAGAAAAACTGGCAGCTCATTTTGCTGAATTGTGATGAAGTGCAACCATTGTATGAGTAAGTGTTCTATCATTTTTCTCTCATGACCAATTTGTATTTCTATTTAATCAAATCAAATATTTATTAATTTTCATACAATTATTTCAGGAAGTGTCAACTGGAATATGGTGATCAATTTTATGATCAATTATTTCCTCCATGGTTTAAAAGTCATGTATGTATTCGATAGCAATATGGTGACTGAGGCATTCTTTTATTTGTTATATTATCATTAATTTAATATTAAATTTTGAATTAATATATACATATGTGTAGGTGCAAACCCACTATAACACTAATATTGACTTGATGAGCTTGTCTTGGGGACCAACCGATAGAGCTATTAGTTGGCCCATTTATTATGTTAATGGATACAAGTTCCATATATTTGAATGGGCAATAGGTAAAAGAAAAAAACAACAACAATGGTGTTTGAGTTAAGGGAGAATATTTTGATAATGGTGCAAGAAATGATGATTGGTATGGAGTGCATAAGAATATTCTTGAATTTGAGTATGTGCATGATGGGAGGGTCAACCAAATTGTGTTTTTATACTATTAGTGGTATAATTCAACTTATCCACATGGAACTCAGACACACTCCTACTCCAAAATCACATAGATTAATCCAACTAAAATGTATATGTGGGTGTGGTTCATTCATCATTGCACAAATGCAAAACAAGTATATTATATACACTACCATTAACAAAGGCAATCAAATTGGAGGGTTTTCATGAAAAGCAAGTCAAGTGGTCGCATTGAGGTTGAAAACGAGACTGAGGAGAAAGAACCGAAAGAAGCATATCAAGTGGATGATTCAATCTCTGTTAGGAGAGTTGTTAAGGGCGAGGAACCGACAACTTTACATCATGATTCAACAGAGGATGGAGATTACATAATTGGACATCTTCCCATCCAACAACACATATCAAGAATTGAGGTTGTTGGAGAAGAAGAATTTGATGACGAAGTTCGATTTGAAGAAGATGAAGATAATCTTCAACTTTCAGATTAGTATACCTATATTATGTATTATATATTTGGCTATTTTTATGTATTTGACTACATTATGTTGAATAAATATTTAGTAAGAATTTCAAATTTGGTTTTGTTTGTGTTTGTGTTCGAGACTTTTTAATGTCAATGAACTGCAATTAATTAGGTTGCAATCCTTCGGATATGAAATTTAAATTATTTATTTTTTAAAATCATTGCAGAGTTACTGATGGATAAATTAGCTGGTAATGGTAAATTATTGTGTAAATATTTATTACATTATTGGCGGATATATTTGCCGCAAACTTAAATATTATTTAATATTAATCAAATATACCGGTGGATTTATCTGCTGATAGTGTTAAAATTGATGCATTCCTCAAACTTGTTATTAGCTGATAATTTCTATCAATATTGGGGGCTACAGAATCCGACGCTAACTAGTTACCGACAAATTCTATACTGTTGGATACTTTTCGCTGCAAAATCCACTGAAAACTTTATAATCTAATAGTAATTTAACAAAATTCATTGTTAAATTCGCCAGTAAAGATCATTTTCTAGTAGTGAATGTTTAGAGTCTACTGAATTCTACTTAATCAATTCAAATTGGGTTAACTTATGATGAGATAAAAAAAATTCAATGTTATTTTTTTAATGTATAAGACTCAAACTTGTTATTTAATTTAATACAAATAAGTATCAAATCACTTAAATGAAGTGAACGTTGATTTACCAAAAGTATCTAAGTGGCTAATTATTAACAACAACAACACCAACAACAATAGGAGTCTTAAATGATCCTCGTCTTTTCTGGTGCATGATACATCTTGAGGCATAAATTGGGTGTACTGTGGACTATTAGATTGTTAGTTGTCCATGTATCATGTAAACTCATCTAAGGGTGAAATTGGGTATTGGACACCTATTATGACTTACGAAAATTACTTTGTAATACTAACTCTATTGTTTTAATTATTTTATTGTTATTTGCTAATCCTGAGATAATTCATTAACTATAATGACAATGTATTGTTTCTCAGATCTATGGTTGTGTACTTGTGTTGGTGGTTGTGATTCTTGTGGGTTGATGTTGATGAGTTTTCCAGTAGAAATAGCAATTCCCTGTTGTAGCTATTCACTTTTTTTTTCATTTGTTTATTAAAAAAAATCCATTCTTTGATTTTTGGTTAAGCTTAGAACTTTTGTAAAGTTTTGATTTTTAAGGGTTGTTGTGGTTGTGATGGCAGTGGTTGTAATTTTGTTCTAATTTTTTTAACTTATATTTTTTCATCGAGATTCTTCTATGTTCAGAGGTTGAATTTTATGGAATTTTTTTGGGTTTCTCTTAGATCTCTAGCAGCGAGGGCAGCATCAGCAGTAGGTGGCGTCGGCGGTGGAAGTAGGGTGGGGCAAGGGGTTATGGAAGGATAATGGTTAATAAAGAAAAATAGAAAAGAAGTGAAGGGTAAACTAGTAAATTAGAAGAAAATCCTTAGCCCATATATCTAAACCCTTTCTCAGATCTGCTTCTTCTTTGTTCTTTGTTCTTTGTCGATGGTTGTTTGTCAATGGCTCGCCAGCCACCATGTCCATCACGATCCTCCCCCACAACTCCACAAGTGAGAAAGGAAGAAGGTCGGGAACAATGAAGATAGTGAGAGATGAAGCAGATCAGCGGTCACTGGCGATGGAAGGCAGGGCGGTCACCGGTGATGGAAGGGAAAGGGGGTTGCCGATTGTGGAAGGGAATGAGACAGATGAAAGAGAAAAGAGAAAAGAGAAAGAGAAGGGATTTTAAGACAAATATTAACTGGCAAAATATATGGGGAATGAGTTATAATAGGTGAGTCTAACTTTAAGTGTACGGTGTGGATCAAGGTTCATCACAAAATGAAAGTTTAGAGTGCATGACAGTGTTCTCAATAATAATAATAATAATAATAATAATATACTACTACTATTTCCTTTTTTTAAATTGAAATCAAGTTTCTTAAAATAAAGCGGAGCCGAGAAAAAGATTGAAAAGATGATGAGAAAGACAGATAAAGGAGAGACAACATTATATAAAGGAACATCTTTCTTCTCTTTTCTCTTTTCTTTTTCTTAATATGAACATTTTATTTCTAATTCCAATAATTAACTAAATCATAAGACTTGAGTAAGTTAAAACTAATGCAGTGTTAATTTTACTTGATTTTTTTGGACACTGTTATCCATGAATGTTGAGTGACGGTAAAAGTGAAACAAAAGGTGCATGTAGTATTTGATAGAATAATTACTTGGTGAAATCTTTAATGGATTTAATTTAAGGGAAAAACTATCAAGTGCCCTTATACCATTTGTTAAGAAATTTAAAGTAAAAATATAATTTTAAAATTGTAAGTTTTTAAAGTTTTTTATGCATTAAATACACTAAAAATAAGTATTAAAGCCTTTTTATTAACAAAATCTTTAATTTAATAGTAATTTGACATTTGACAGGTCATGGAAAAACTATTGCTCATTTTGTCCTAGTTAATTAATGGTTATATTTGGAAAATAAATTATTTTTTCTAAAAAAGATGTTTTGATGGTGGAGATGGCAATCTCCATAATTATATAATATTTGTCAGATTGAATGAATTTCTATCTTCCCTTTGTGTGTGAATAAGTTGCAAAGCAGGGATCGATGTAATCAGCTAGGTGGAGTACAAGGAACAAGTTCCTTTTTTGCTTTGTTGTTTGAGCTACTGAAATTTATATATATATATATATATATATATNGACCTGCCAACCATTAGAGAATAGACAGATTACCTGCACCTAAGGCACAACAATATAACATGGCATGCCTCCATGATCAACTCCAGACAAGATTTGTGTTGCTATATATACGTGAGTGCTAATTTGCATTTTAGTACGCCAACTTTGGTTATAAATTTTATTACATGATCTTTACGAAGGAAATTTTTTTTTTATATATATAAACATATAAAGGATAATTCTTTATAGCGTGACACATATAGCGACGCCTTGCACGAACACGCGCGGAATTATATAGGACCACGTGATTTCCCTCATGATTTCTGCCCTTCTTTGGATTTTACCGAGCCACTTGATTGTCGTCGTGAGTAATATGTTGTGCTAAATAGCAATGCTCATATATAAATGCTAAAGTTAATGTTCACAAGTAATTTGTATAAGGTATGAGGTTACCTGAACGGTAAGGGAGGCGCCTTGACAGAAGTTCTAGAACTGAGGGCGAAGGCTCCGAGCGGGTTCGGAGGTTTGGATGAGGGCTCCGAGCGGGTTCGGAGGCTCGGACGGAAGCTTCGAGTGGGTTCCTTTTGGAGAGAGTGCGGCGGCGGGGTGTACCTGCAAAGGCACTCCGACGCTCAAGTAAACACAGGGATTAGGAGAGTTCTTTAAGAGGAGAATGAGGTACCTGGTGGCCTGAGGGGTCGTGTGCTTTTATAGATGAACTTAGAGTGTAAAGATAGAGGTAAGATAGAGATAAAGCGGGGGGTTTGCTTATCCGCTCCCCGGTTTATCTTTTCCTGCTTATCCAGGAGTTGGTTGCGGACTGGGGAGGAAAGGTCGCCGCTACCTCCTCTTGGCCTTGCTGGGCTGGACCGAGTTCGGAGTCTTTGGGCTTACGACCTTCTCCTCTTCTAAGCGCCATGAAGCTTCTCTCTTTAGGCCGATCCGACCAAGTGGAGAGCCTCTTCTGCTCCTTAGTGGATTGGGCCGTTCAGGTCTTTGGAGAATGTGGGCTCCTCTCCCTCTTAGAGGGTTAAAGCTCTCGGACCCGACTTTTAGCTCGTAACAGTTAACGTAATGGGTCGATTAGAATCAAATCAAATTAATTGAAGTGTAATAACTTCATATGCTAGCAGTTTAACAGAAGATATGGATGTTGTTGAAGATTGAATTGGCTACAAATAAGGAAAGTCATGATATACAATTTGCTGTAGATAACGAACAGAAGGCTTCTCAACAGAGACCAATTGTGAGGTGCACACAAGGCTACAAAATAGGAAAAAATCCGCAGAGAAGCCGCACGTGGGGTCCAAACAAAAATCATTCGGTTACTCTCAATAAGGTTAATAATGGGAAGACTAATCAGAATAAAAAAAAAAGAATGGAGTTGGGCCTCTGGGACAAAAACGTCCAAAAATAAGTCGTCATTGTATTGGGCCAAGTTGAGGTGTGGACCCAAAGGAGAATGGAATGGAAGAAGGGAGAGGGGGTAAAAGCAAAGAACAACTTGAAGAAGAAAATCAAAGTATTCTAAGAAGAATGAGCTATGAATAAAAAAGGAGGTGGAATGAATTCTAGCAAAATCACTTCGTGAATGACAATAACATGTTAGCCGACCTCCATCAAGCACGGCTAAAGCGTGATGATGTTGGAGAACCCAAGAAACCTCCAGACCCAAGCACCGTCGAGAAATTGGAATACCCTAGTTCGAGTAATAATGAAAAGCAGGTGTAGAATTTGCACAGATTGGAGCAAGAAATTAGAGATAACTCATTTGAAAGTAAAGGTTAGGTTGACCAATCCTCTTCTTCAAAAGTAATCTGATGAATAACATAATAATTTGGAATTGCAGAGGGGCTTACAGCAAGGGTTTTGCGTCCCTGATAAATGATTTGTCTTTTAGGTATGGTGTCGGATTCTTGGCACTTCTGGAAAGCCATGTCTCAGGAGAAAAAGCAAAGAAGATTATCAAGAATTTCAAGTTTGACGGGTTCTATGTTTGTGAAGCAGATGGTTTCTCTAGTGGTATTTGGTGCATGTGGAATAAATCTAGGCAGTCGGCAGTCGTTGATAAAATCAATCGCCAATTTATTCACAAGCAAGTCTCTTATCAAAATGAACAACCGCGGTGGCTGGCTATTGTTTATGGGAGCCCACAGGTGATCACTAGAAGAGCTCTTTTGTTGGGTATAATTGATCCTGCTTAGTCTATGAGGGGGTGATTGATGCCTCATAAGAGACTTCAATTCTACCCTATGCTCGAATGATACTAGAGGATCCTCTAATCTGTCTGATGATTCAAATTGGTTCCTTGACTGTATGAATACCTGTGGTTTACATGACCTAGGATATAAAGGTCAACCCTTCACTTAGCTGAATGGTAGATTTAGAAGGAGACTAGATAGGGTTGTTTCTAATATAAATTGGTCGAATCAGTTTGTGATTGCCTCCCTGGTTCATCTACCTAAATTCAAGTCTGATCATGTTCCTATTATGATTAGCTTCGGTGATAATCTGAATCCGAATGGTATGGTGAAACCGTTTAGAGTTTTGGCTCCTTGAATGCTTCATATAGACTTTCCTAATCTGGTTAATAACTTGTGGGAAGAGGAAGGGGATCTCTTGATTAATCTTAAGAACTTCTCTGAAAAAGCTAAAATATGGAATAAAGAATTTTTTGGGAACATCTTTAGGTGGAAAAATAGATTATTGTTACGTCTTGAAGGTATCGCTCGTCAACTCACCTTTGTTCAAAATAGGTTCCTGGAAGACCTGCAAAACAAGCTTTGGAAGGATTATGAGCAAATCATTATCCAGGAAGAAACTTACTGGAAGTAGCAATCATAGTGTAGTTGGATAAATTTTGGGGACAGAAACATAAAATACTTCCACTCCAAGGCCTCCAATAAGAGGCGTAGAAATCGGATTGAGGCGCTTGTCAACGAAGAGGGGAACCAAGTAAATGATTCTGAGGTTCTGATGAGCATGGGATTGGAGTTCTTTGGTGCCCTATATAGTAACAATCAGTAAGCAAAGGCCTTTGAGATTTCTGGTGCCTTCCCACAGTTGTCTACTATGAAGCTTGATAGGATAGGTTAGTTGATATCAGTTGAGGAGATTAACAGTGTTGTCTTTTCTATGGGAGGTTGGAAAGCCCCTAGGCTTGATGGTATTCCTCTAATGTTCTACCAGCAATATTGGGATAAGACGCATGAATCACTCTGTGATTGGGTAATGAAAGATTTTGCTTAGCCTTATCTTATCAAGCAGACTAATAATACTCATATAGCTCTTATCCTGAAGGTGGATGCTCCTCAGAATTTTGCTCAGTTCAGACCCATCAGTTTGTGTAATGTGACCTATAAGATAATTACTAAGGTGATTGTGTCATGTTTGTGTGAGATTATGAATAAACTTATTGGTCCAATGAAGTCTAGTTTTTTCCCAATAAGATTGAGGGTTGATAACATCCTCATGGCTCAAGAGGTGATTCATACTATGCGTTCGAAAAAATGTAAGCTTGGGTTTATGGCTATTAAGCTGGATTTGGAAAAGGCTTATGATAGGCTTCATTGGGATTTCATTCGGGATACCCTTGCGGATATTAGGATTCCAGGGCCCTTGATAGAGGTTATTTGGGAGTGCTCTCCTCAGTTGAAATGCATCTTCTTTGGAATAGTAAGCCTACTTCGGCCTTTATGCCTTTTCAAGGTGTCAGACGGGGAGACCCCATCTCTCCCTATCTATTTGTGCTCTTCCTTGAGAGGTTATTGCATCTTATTCAGAAGTTGGTAAGTGATAATAGATGGAAGGCTATCCAGTTGAGTAGAGGGGCCTCTGCCATCTCCCACATTTGCTTTGCTGATGATATTGTCTTGTTTGCTAAAGTTGATTTTGATCAAATAGAGGTGATCTGTGGTGCTATGGATTCCTTTTGTAAAAGTTTGGGTCAGAAACTCAATTACCATAAATCGTGCATCTACTTTTCTAAGAATGTTTGCTACAAGAGGAAATGACAAATGAGTGAGGCGATGGGTGTCAATCTAACTAATGATTTAGGGAAGTATCTTCCTATCATCCATGAAAAATTGTGTATTCCTTATCTTCAGTATATCATAGATAAGATGAATGCAGGTTAAATGGGTGGAATGCAAAGTCTCTTTCCTTAGTGGGTAGCATCACTCTTGTCCAATCAGTGTCAGCTACTATCCCTACCAATACTATGCAAAGTATGAAACTTCCTCTATCCTTTTGTGACAAAGTGGATAAGATGTGTCGAGACTTCATTTGGGGTGGTAATATGTAAGAGAGAAAATTTCACTTGTTAAATTGGGATTCCGTCTGCTCTTCAAATTAAAGCAGCTGGTGGTTTGGGGCTCAGATCAGCCAGGGTTACGAACAACCCATCCATGATTAAGCTAGGATGGAGGTTGATTAACAATAGATAAGCCTTGTGGGTCCAGATTATGCGGGCAAAGTGCAGTTGTGGTAACAATATCATTTTGGAGGTTCATAGGAAGCAAAATTCCTCAAACGCTTGGAGAGGTATTTGCCATGCTTGGCCTCAAATCCATAATAATCTTATATGGCGACTTGGGGATGGCCTCAATGTCAATTTCTGGAGTGATCACTAGATATCGGGAGTCCACAAGTTGAAAGATTTTGCCATGGGGAATCTTAGTGATGAGGATGTGTCTTACAATGTCAGCTCCTTTGTTGATATCAAATGGGATTGCGATGTTGGTCGCTTGCGTCATTTCCTTCCTGAGGATGTGGTGGAGCTAGTTTTGGCTGTTAAAGCTCTGATGGTGAATCTTGCTAATGACATTATTGCTTGGCTTCCTTACGCTACAGGTGAGTTCTCTATTAAATCAACTTATGAAAATGCTTATGTGTATTTGCACACCAGAGATGAGAATTTCGTAAAAGCTTGGACATTGAATGACCCTCAAAGGTTTCGATCTTTTCTTTGGTTTTGTTTTAATGAAGATTTGTTGACTAATGAGAAGAGATCCAAGTGGAGTTTGGATATTCCTGCTAATTGCACTTTGTGTAACTTTCATCCTGAGACAATACTCTATGTCCTTCGTGATTGTTGTTTTGCGAAAGAGATATGGAAGAGTATTGTATCTAGAGATCATTGGACTGCCTTTTTTACCAGGACCTTCCCATTTGGTTGGGTTTGAACTTGTCCTTGAACTCTTGGTATTCTAATGGAGTCGCTTAGCCTCTCTTATTTACTACTAATTGTCACATTCTCTGGATGTACAGAAATGATCGGATCTTCGAGAACTCGGTTAAGTCTACTTCAGAGCCAACAGAAAATATTGTAGGTCTTGCTAAGAATTACTCTTGGGCTTAGGAGTTGATATTGAACGCCCACTCTTTTCTAACTACCTACCAAGTGTGTAATATTCATTAGGTAGCTCCTGCTCAAGGGTGGTCGAAAATCAATATCGATGGACCAATCTCTAATAATCCAAGGAGGCTTGTGGAGGAATCATTCATAACCATGATGGTAATTTTATTGTTGTGTTTGCAGTGAACCTGGAGTTGTTTCTATTACTATGGCGGAGCTCTAGGTATTTACAGCAGCATCAAGATGGTTACTAGCCTAAATTTAGCTAGAATTGAAATTGAATCGGATTTTAGGCTGGCTGTTGATTTGTGCAATGGTTATAGTGGGGCTAGGCATGCCTTTCGAATCCTCATTACTGTTATCTAAGACCTTTGTCATACCCATGGGGAGGTGAGGATCTCCCACATTTTCAGAAAGGCTAATCATTGTGCTTATGGGCTTGCCAAGAAGGGCCTCAATCTTCATCAAGCCATGAAACTTTTTGATAGTATTCCTGTTGTTATTTCTAATGCTTTTCTGGCAAATGTTGCTGGCACCTCGTTTCCTCATATTGTGAGACTGTAGTTTTTCTTTTTCTGGAAAAAAAAAAGTTTAATAATAATAATAATATATTATTATTAACACTACTACAACATTTGCCTATGTGCATTTTTATTAGTAATAATCTAAGTTGGAGGAAATCAAGTGGGGGTACAGCAAAAGTGCACAATCCTTTCACAATGTGCATTTGTATTGATTTCAATTAGAATTTAGCGGACGACCAAAAAGAAATTAATGAGAACTTAGCTAATTGGTGTAAAAAATGTTTTCAAAACAGTGCAACATGAATAATGTAAGTCATTGACAGGAAACATAAGGAGGAAATCCAAGGCATTCATTTCCTTTACTCTTTTACGTCATGTTAGTAAAACCACCCAATTTTTCTGTACAAGTTTGATATCCTTCATCTCTGTTCTCATTGAGGATGAGGAGCGACATATTTTAGCTAGCACCATGCATTTGCATCTCTAACTAAGGCACTAGTCAACCGTTGATACGTTCCAGATCTTACAGCACAGACACACATTCTAACATCCCAGATTTTTTCGTCACGGAAATCTCGCTTAAATAAACAATAGATCACGATTTAACCCGTTTAATGAATAAAAATATAAGAAGGATTAAACCGCCACGTTTAACCCGTAAAAATTCAGGTCAAACTAGTGTCTCGCGATTCCGCGGACTTTCTCGAGACTCAGGACAATTTTCGGATCGATCTGGAATTTTTTCGAATACCAAAAATGTTCATAAAATATACTAATAAGAAAATAAATCACGGGATACCTCAACTGAGCTTAACCTACTAATCACGAGAATTAGTAGATCACGATGGTGTGTCCGAAACAATTTTCGAACAACTTTACGCGAAACACTGAGACAGCGAATGATCAAACACGACCGAACATGGGATAAATTTCAGAGAAAATTTTCCCTAGTCAACCGTGATCACATCACCATAACCCCACCACCAACTCTCTTACACACCTCAAATCACCATACCTATGAGGCATATTTCCCAGTGTTCACTCATCATTTCATCTAATTCATTTTTATTCAATCTTTCCCCACCATTTCCTTCAACCACCGAAGCCATCAACAACCCATTTTCTTCCATCTTCTTCTGCAATTTGTTTCCTCTCTTTGCTCACTTCCAAGGCCAAGAAGCCATAGCCATTGCTAATCATCCTTATCATCACTCCCAAGTTTAATTATCCTGGAAGTAGGGGGCATAAGCTTGGATTCTTCAAGCTTGAGAAGCTTTCTCTCAAGAATTCTCTACCAACCTCAAGCCATTTTTGAAGGTGGGAAGCTAGGCTTAAATCATCTCTTGGTGATCTATGTGAGTTGTTTGGTATGAAAAAGGGTTGGTGCATGGATGGGAGTTAAGAAAAACCATCAGAACCTGTTACAGGTTAGTGGTCATTCGAATGACCACCCCCAGGGTCATTTGAATAGACCACGAAGGATTTTGGAAAACAAATGTTAAAGACACGGGTAATTCGAATGACCACCTTAGGGTCATTCGAATGAGTCGTGTAAACTAGCCCTTTTGAGGTCACAGAAGTAAGTCATTCGAATGCCCAGGCATTGGTCATTTGGATGAAACCTCACTATATCAATTTAAAAGGATAAGGCCAGAATCATTCGAATGACCACTCATAGGTCATTCGAATGACCCATCCCTTTGCACCATCCCAAGAGCTAGAACTCAGTGCCATTCGAATGACCTGAAGGTTTCATTTGAATGACCTAGGGTTTCAGCCTCCAGTATCAAGTTTTCTTTATGTATATGTGTGTGTGATACATGTTATGAGCTTTATTTATGTTGTCATGCATCATGAGGACTCGGTTGTCGCTAGGCCTATAGGACAACCCTAGATCACTAGAATCTGATCCCCTAATCTTAACCGAAGATCATAATTGAACCCTAGGGAACAAGGAAGTTTCTTAAGAAGGTTCCAGCCGACAAGGGCTCGGTATACCTTGAAGGAAAGTACTTAGATACGTAATAGGGAATCCCTCTCTCTTTGCACGTCACACCTGACACGCCCCTACCAGTTTAGCAAGGTGAATTGGTCCGAAGATTAAGAAACGCAGGCTTAGACCTGAACGCGGGCTTTGTCCGGATTTACAAAGAAAGAAAGAAAGCAAAGTAAAGTTCATGTTTGAAGAAAAGAAAGCTAAGGCCGCTGGTAAGGGGCGTGCAAAGATCAAGTTAAAGAGAATGTCATGCAAGAAACGAGTCCATTCCTGGTGACGCCGTTAGGGCGGCCCCTCACCATTTGGCATGCCGGATGGTCACCCCTTATCGTCGTCCGATGAAGGATGCTTTTGAGCAGTCGTGGTTAGCTACCACTTGGGAAAAGAGCGCTACCCGGTCGCCGACGATATGGAACAGTAAGTGGGTTGTAGCCAAAGGGGACGACGGTCCCACGGACTACAAAGGAGAATGATGGACAAGGAAAGTAACGAAAAGGACGTAGCCTTAGAGCGCGTAAGAGAATCCCCAAGCCCCTCATGCATGGATTATGATTGTATGTGCGTATATGGATGTAAACGTATGTATGGCAAGAGGCCCAGTCTGATTGCCCTAAGATAAACCCTAACACACCCTCGGTATCGTACGATTAATGTTAAGAAGCTTGATAGGGAACCCTAACCCCTAGGGCAAAGATTAGATTATCCCCCGGCACTTAGTAATTTAGATAAAGCTGTTCAGGAATAGCAAGATTAAAACTGAACTAGGAAACGTAGAATAGCATGACACTTAGAGATCTCCTGAGCGGCCTAGATCATAACCGAGCCAAAGAAAAGTAGTAACTGTTATAGATGCCCACTGAGAACGTATGGTTCTCACCCTCACTTGCTTATGATGCCACATGACAGTGACGAGCATTTCACCGACAGACCAGACGCGACCAGGGTACAGGTTTTTGCCGTTTAAACCCCGCACCAGGGTTGCGACAGGAGCATGGGACTGCCTAGCTACTGGGACCTTCCACAGCACACCGAGCGAGATCTGCCCTCGATCCCCGAGATTACTCGAGAGGTAGAGGAGGAGGACGACTCTCCAGTCCTGGACTCTTCAGCATCCACCAGCAAGGATTCAAACGAGGAGAACCCCATGGAGCTAGATTCGGAGGAAGAAGAAGACCCGGACGAAGACCCTGAGGAAGAGCAGTAACAGAACAGTAGCATAGCCGGTGGTAACCTTTTGTATGGACTCAATGGATAGTACTCCATCAATCCTTAGCTTCGCCGCTAGAGGCCCTTTTGTATTATGCTATGTGTGAAGTTGTGGAATTAAGTGTATTATGTAAATTATTAATTGACTTAAATGCATGAGACCGATTATGTGATGGAATTTATCATGGTTTGCTTGTTATGGTACATTCTATATGCCTCAGAGGACTAGTGTTACGCCGTAAGTCTTTATCGTTTGCTATATATTTCCATTCAAGCGTGGCTCCTATTTCCAACCGTGGATATGTATGTAAGAATTTTTAAACCTATCCATACTTTCATAAAGAGATATTTTCTAAAGTACAGGGACTACGAATAATCCCAACCAAAGTAGACAACAATCCTATAAACCGTATTTACGACTATAATGTAAATGGCAAGCAGAGGTGTTTCACACATACCCCTCAAACTCAGATTAGCTTCATATGATTTTCCATAAAAGTACCTAAAACATTTGCTTCAATCACGTCCAACCCAACCAAAAAATATGTACCTGGCGGCGAAGATCAAATTGCAAATTCAACAGGGATGGGGCAAGCGGTATTTCGTGCATGATTAAAGTCTGTTGCCATCTGAGAATTCTCAAAATTGATCTCATGATATTTAATCACTAATTGACTGAATAACAGTGGTTACAAAAACGTATATTACTATATGCACCTATAGCTTTCTTCTATTGTGCTATCAGTTAAAAACATTACATAGAATACAGACACCCACAATGAGTGGCAAAAAGAATGAATTTGAATATGGGATGCGGCTTCTACGGATTGGAAAGAAACATAACACAATCACCATGCCATCTCTCCAAAACTTATTATGTTCTTCCAATTTGTAAGGACCATGTACAAGTAAAAAGAACCTCGGATTAGATCTCCCGATGGTTAGCCCATATGAAATCCTGCTGACTTGAAGGAGCTGCTAGACAGATTTGGCAGTTTGAGAGTCGCAATAACACCGCCCGCAAGAGCGCAGACGGATGCCAAAACAAAGGCAGGAATATTGCCACCACCAAAAAGAGCATCCCATGGACCAGAACCAAGGGATATAATCATCTAAAGAAACCAATAACACATCAAACCGGCATTTACAACATTGACACAATAAATCCAAACTTCAGAGTAAAATATAGCTGAGTCCATTAGCGAGGGAGAACCAATATAGCCTACTACCAATGATTCTAGATAAAAGCAGTCATTGATTAGCAACAATGCAACATGTTTCATCTGGAAATGAGGGAAAGGAAGAATTATTTGACGCAGAGAGGGAAAACTCTTGTTCTTATCAACAAAAATTACCTTGTTCCTCAAAGTAGTTAATTTTTAGATACAATTTTCTACAGTTGTAATAAATTTAAATAATCCTATCGTATGAAGAACAGAACAGGAGTTTAATCCAAAAATAGTAATGATGATAACAATAGGAAGAAATTAGGGTATAAAAGGTGTTAATTGCATAGGAAAGATCAACACACCAAGTTGCACATAATTACTCTCAGTATGAAAAGACATATCTGTATAATCAAACTTGGAATTACAAAGAAAAAAAATAGATGACTTTGCCACCCCAAAAGAGTGTGGTCTACAGAAAGGTAGAGTCATAAGCAAACATACTCGAGAAGAATAAATTACCTGTGGAACAACAATGGCAAGATTTAGAACTCCTATGGCCAGTCCTGCACAGCCAAGCAAACGTCTTGACATTAGAAACTCAACAGACCAAAAATGAGGCACATCTTCAACATCTAAATACAAACCTTGGCCACCGCCTGAATCAGCAGTCAACTCTGCTGTGACAGCAAAGGGAACACTGTAGGTAATCTGCAGAAACATGTGGAATTTATCCTGTCATGAACTTCAATAGATATTAAATGGAATGAATGCTATGATTGCTTGAGAAGATTGATAAGGTAAAGAAGGAATTGGCAATGTAACAAAATAGTTAATTCATGGTAGCACAGCACTACCTGTACTTACCGCAAGGGGAAACCCAAGGAGAACAAATACAACCAAAGAAGCAACCTTGATTGCTTCACTTGCTCCAATTACATGTTCTATACCTCCAGAATAATCTCGGATGGAAATTAAGCTAATGATAGCAGTGCAAGCCATGCAAATAAACACGATAAAATTACTCAGTGCCCATACTAATCTCGCACCCATCCACTTACACATTGGCTCAATGAAAAAAGAGCTAATTCCCAGGACAACCTATCAAGTCATAAATGCAATGTCAGATTTATAATTATACAGCAAAAAAATGGACTGTCCAATTCAATAAAAGAAAAACAAAAATTCGTTGATCATTATTGGTAAATTCTTTCCAAAAGTTAAAAAAGAATGATGCTCAATCTTGAGTTCTTACAGAATTCAATAGCAAACCAAATGCACCTTCTCTAACACCTTGATCATAAAGATTTACTTCAGAAGAGTTCCCTTTGGGGTCCCCATGATAAACTTCTCTCCCCATCCAATCCGTATCAAAAAGAAAGAAGGGAAACCATGACAGCTGCAGGTAACACAGGGTTGAAGGCAACATAAGAAGGATATCAAGAGGGAAGCATCCTAATATTCACAAGCAATTTGAAAACAATAACTGCATGTTAGAAGAATCCCTTGAGCATAAGTACTGCAATACCTACCCAAGTGAGAGCCATTACAACAAGCACTGAATGCATAGCAGGTGGCAAATGCCTTAAACTTGTCAACAAGTTTACCAATACTGCTCCAGGCCCATCCATGTGATATTCAGCATGATCTTCCCCAGCTGTCAAATTATCATGCTTTGACTCTACATTTTTCTCAGTTTGATCCCTGGTTATCTTATCATTTAATTCATTTACCACAGATAAAGGCTTTGATTTTGAAAATTCAAAGCCATTTTGTTGCTCATCCAATAAAGGAGCAGAATCTGATAAACGGTGATGTTGAGTAGCAGTAAGTGGAACCTCATCAGCAAAATATAGTGTGACAAGTGTGCACAATGTCAGGAACACCTGCCAATATTTCATCATTACATTTCAGCAATGAAAAGAAATTATATATATAGATTAAAAGCTGTATGTAATAGCATATGATTGAAGAACAACATGAATGCCTACAATAATCTCAGGCCATAATGGCCCTGCCTTTATTTAATAGTGTTTCTCAATGCGTTTAAAGGTTAAGGCAGGTGCAGAAAATGTTGCCCCACAAGAGAATAATAAAAAGTATATGAACGAAAAGGAAAAATAAAATTCATCCATTCTAAGATCAGCCATGCTTATGATCTCTGACTACTTGAACCAGAAAATGCCAAATATGAAGGTTCAATCATAAGGCTTAGTAGTAACCCACCACAGCAACAAGAAATGCTGCCTTAAGATTGCCACATGCTTCACAACAAGCTCTGTTTGTCAGGAAAGGGAACCATCTGCTCAGGTAAGACACGTTAAATATTAATCAGCAGAAAATATGCACAAACTTCAAGTAAAACATATACATATACAGCCAACAACAGCAAATTTCCGCAAAACATACAATCCTCATTTGGTGAATTCATGATTTGGCAACGAAAAAATAACAACCCCAATCCAACAACTTTCAATTTAGACTGATCCATTTATCAAAATAACTTCTGAGATCCTTTACATGAGTTGTTCTATACCATTGATTCCTATATACCTTCTCCCACAATCCTTCAACATAAGTGTAAAGACTGATTATTATCTGTCTTGTTTCCAATTATTGATTTCACAAAAACATGATTGAAAGTTGTGCTCTAATAATAATAAATAAATAAATAAAACTATCAACTAAAGAAGCACATGCAATGGATTTCATAATGGCAATGTATAGATATTAGATAAATGAAACAACTCCAAAATATTAGCAAGGTCTCACTTGTTCCACTTTCCACTAGCACCAGAAGAATAGCCCAGGATGTTGCCAACTGCCATCCATGAGCAAAATATAGCATTTGCTACATTGCGTTGATCGGGACCTAAATAAAAGCAAAGTTATTGTGTCATGATGCTTCCTCAATACCAAACAAATATTTAATATGAGATGCAACCCAGTAATCCCAATTGCGGTTGTTGAGAAACTGAACAAAGAAATCACTTAAAATTGGCAAGCTCTACCTGAAAGATCAGCCAAAAGTGCCCGAGCTGGCCCCTACAAATTAAAATTTGAAGAAATAAAGGGAAACTTAGTCTACTGCTGCTTGGATTCACCAGTTCAATGGTAAATATAACAAGAAAATTTTGATTCTTTAACAAGCTTACCTGCACTGTGTTGTTGGCAAGGTCCAGCATCCAAAACCCAAGAATAAATACAAGAGCAGCCCTTGTTCGGGTCCCTTTAAATGTTCTACAATTTTAGACAGATGAAATTTATTAACATCTAACTACATTAATATAATGTCAATTTTTAAAAGTACAAGAGATAACAATAGTAAGAAAGAATGAAGGGATGGAGACAGAAACCTGCAATGCTCACTTGTATCCCCTAATACATATCCAATGTCTGCAGCAAACCCGATTAATATCACCTAAGTTACAAGACTTAATTTAGCTTAAATGTAATGTAGTGTAAAAAATTAATGTTAGAACTTAGAAGTAAACAATCAGTGTCAGCGCTTACAGCCACACAGATCATAAGAGATCCTGCCAGAATGAATGGACGTCTTCTGCCATACTTTGAAGTACATTTATCACTCCATATACCAACACAGGGTTGAACCTGTGTGAAAAGGTGACACAGATTTTACAAGTTTAAACCAAACAAGAACGAAGCATAAGTTTGTCTAGACCACATCATCTATATTCCATAAAAACGCTTTGCAATGCCAATATCAGAGTTAACAAAGTAAGGTTCTTATTCTAATCACAAGGATGAAGTACCAAGAGGCAGATACGCATAGATATGTCAATGATCAGCACATAGATAAATATGTCAATAATATCATTGTAAAATTAGTCAAAATTCAGTGAAAAAGAGAGGATTCAATATATTCCAATGGAGCAATAGAAAGAACCAAAGCAGTTAGAATGGTGAGGACAAGCATGAAATGAATTTCAAAGAAAATGACAAACACTATTAAAGAATAAAGGGACACTATCACGTACCACAAGGCCTGTAATGGGGCCACAAAGCCAAATAAATGAAGAAAATGCATGTCCTATTCCCAACGTCTGCACCAAAAATGCAGGAGTATACAGTTAATTAGAAAGCTAAATATAATGGGTACACAGACACACATTAGATATTGCAAATTGAACAACAAATATCAAAAGCATAGAAAAAAAATAGGTAATCCCCAAAAATTAGTCAGGCAAAAAATAATGTAGTACAAACATCTCTTATACAACCAAAATAAGTAAACACAAGTACTACTTGAGGCCAATTACAATTGATCCACTCAGAGCTCACAAGAATCTGATTTCTGCAGCAAGCGAAATGACAACCATGGAGTAAGACACTGGCAGGAACTTTGCCAACCTTAAAGCATGGAAAGGCCAATTCCAAGGCAAATACCAAGTGTCTAACAAAGGCTCCTTGAAAACAAGGACAAGAAATAAAAATAAAGAATAATAAATTAAAAAAAAAAAGTTTCCCTTGAAACGGGGAGGTCTTACAATAACTTCTGTTTACTAATTAATTCTCCAAAACTTACATCAGAGAAGCATAGGTAACATTGGAGCTAACGGCAGCTTCATCTTTTGGGCTGCTATACAAACCACCTATAGTACAATTTAAGTTTTCCCACCTTCAGAAAACAACAACAACTGAGCCTTTTCTCACTACGAGAGGTCGATTACATGGATCAAGCGACGCCATAGTGTCCTATCAAGGACCATGTTTTCATGCAAATCGTTAACTTCTAAATCTTTTCTAATAGTTTCCTCTATAGTTTTTCTAGGTCTCTCCCTACCTCTAGCTAATGAGTTACCCACCATTTGATCTACTCTCCTTACTGTGGCTTCTATTGGTCTTCTCTTCACATGTCCAAAGCACCTAAGACGGGATTCTACCATCTTTTCTGCTATAGGTGTTACCCTGACCTTCTCCCTAATGCAATCGTTCCTAACTCTATCTTGTCTAATGTGTCCACTCATCCAATGCAGCATTCTCATTTCCGCAACATTGAGTTTATTCTCTTGTTGGCTTTTTACTACCCAACACTCAATCCCGTATAAGATTGTTGGTCTTACAACTGTGCGGTAAAATTTTCCCTTAAGCTTGAGTGGCATTTTTCGATCACACATAACCCCCGATGCACTCCTCCATTTCATCCACTTAGCTTGGATGCTATGATTAACGTTACTCTCTATCTCTCCATCATTTTGGACAATGGAGCAAAGGCACTTGAACCTTGTGACGTGTAGTATAAGATTGTCTCCTATTTTTACCTCTGCGTTTAGATTTGTACGCCTCTTACTAAACTTGCATTCCATATATTTGGTCTTACTTCTGCTTATACGAAGACCGTGTGCTTCCAAAGCTTGTCTCCATAGTTCTAACTTTCCATTTAACTCTTCTCTCGACTTTCCCACCAAAACAATGTCATTCGCAAAAAGCATGCATTGGGGCACTGGATCTTGAATGTGTCCAGTAAGAACATTCAAGACTAGGATGAAAAGATAGGGACTCAGAGTTGACCCTTGATGTAGACCAATGGTGATGAGGAAGTCCTTTGTTGTTCCACCTTGCATTCTTATGCTTGTCGTGACCCTGTCATACATATTTGTTATTGCTCGTATGTAAGCAATCCAAACTCCTTTCTTCTCCAGAACCTTCTATAAAATCTCACTTGGCACCTATCGTACATTTTCTCCAAATCAATGAAAACCATATGTAAGTCAGAAAAGTCAAACCTATTTAGAAACCTATTCATTAACCCGTGCAAATTACCTACCTCAAACACCGTTTTAAATCCCAACCATGTGATGTAGACATTGCTTCCACACAACAAAAACCCATTGACCCTAAACAAACAACTAGATTCTAACAGCAGCAAACAAAATCCACAATCCCATACTCTGTTAAGACATCAACATTCACTCTAAAAATCGAAACCACCTGATTTTACACAAACTCACACACTCTCTTACACAATTGAAACAAACACATTTCAAATCACAAAGGATCCAATCAAGCAGACAAGCACACAATCTCCACATATCAAAACATCCGAAAAAAAAATCACCTTTTCAACTAACAATAACAAAAAAGAACAGAAAAAGAAATAAGAACCTGAATGTAAGGGGTTAGAAGAGAGAGCTGCAAGGCCCACCCGAATTGAACGCCAGCGGCAACAGTGCAACTGAGGACCAGATTCACCAAGCTGGCATTCTTCGGTGGAGGAGGAGCGTTCGGAGATCCGCCGGAAGAGGGCGAATCGAGGCTGATCCGGTGGTGAGAATCGCCGTCGTCCACGCCAACCAGCTCCACCTCCGGCGCGCCGGAATCCTCGCTCAGGTTCCTATACGGAACACGGATCGACACCGAGTCAGACTTCCCCGCCATCACCACGACTCGGCAAAGCGACTCAGTACCAAATGTAATCGCAAAGCACGCTCTGTTTTCCTACTCCTGTGTAAACATTCACTTGGATCCGATTACAAAAAAAGGAGACGAACAAATTCTAGGGTTTCTATTTATTCATTTATTTTTTGTTTTTGTGGAAATTGAATTTTGGATCAGAAATGAGAGAAGGGAGCGTCAAATTTGGGCGGGTGAAAGGGTAAAGAGGTGAAAAACACGGAGAAGAGGTGGAGACTACCATACTCTCGTCGCAAGCGAGATCTGCTGCAGCGCAGCAGTGTGAAGGATGGTGCGACGGCGTCTGCTTCAACTGCCACGTGGCAGAATTGGAAAATGTGTGGGTCCGGATCTTACTAAATGGGAATAAAAGGACCCCTACACCCTTCGAAAATGATGGCCATGCAAACAGTGTCGGTTACCTGAGTTCCTTATACCACAAGGTATGCTGCTAAAGTTGGATAAAAAATAGCAATTAGTCAATTGGGACTAAGTTTTTTTTTTTTTTTAAGTTTTATTAATGGAGCTTTGGCAGTTTAATTGTGAATGTTATGAGAAAGTATAATAACTAATTATGCATTTGGTTTATAGTAACAATTTGGTCTTATTTAGTTTTTGTTTACATAATACTCAGGCCGTGTTATCAAATTAATGACTTGATTACAAATATTGTAATGCAATTTATTTTGACAATGATATGACACTTTAATGTGAAAATAAACCAAATAAAGAACATTTTTTGAAACTCACAAAGATGAGCGTTCGTTATGGAAAAAATAATTTAACTCTTCAACTACGACGAACTGTGTTGTGGCCAAATAAATTTATTTTCTGTGTAGCCAAATTTTCACAAGTGAGCTCAAGGGTGGAATCGCGTACACTGGATTTTCCAGCCAAAGGTATGCGATCATCGGAATGAAGTTGATGTTTGATTTAATTAGGACGGTTGAAGTGTACCAATACCACGCATGACATGCGTTCAAAGAGTCTTACTTCTACTTTTATACTATTAATTAATTAATAAAATAAAGTATATAAAAAAAAAAAAGTAACACGCATAGTCTGTTGAAAACAAGAACAAATAAAAGAAGGCAACGTAAACAGCAATGATGTGGGCTTGATTTCTTTGGAGAGTGCATTGTGACCTGCAGAGTCAGCTCAGCCCGGCATGCGTGCTGTTTGACTCAGCTCAATTCTATAACAATGTTCCTTTGTGCATAGTTTGTTAAAAAGATTCTACTGAAGGAAAATAAATTCCTGAATCACTTGAACCGTCCCAAGTGTTAATCTCAACTTACCCAGTTAAACAAATTGAGGCAGTTATAGTGTTGTATTAATTTTCTATATGTAGATCTCAGCAAATCATAATATACATATACAGAGTAGCTAGTGCAAAGAAAAGAGACTGCAATTATGGTTATGCCAATGGCTCACTGCCTAACGCTGTGATTGCCCAAATCATAAGCAACCTATGCCGCCTGAAACCACAGTATTCGCAGCTGAATTGGCTGTTTCTGATGCATGATACCTTTTTTTGGTTTTTCTGCCCAGCTCCAAGGTTTCGCCTTGACTAATTTGAGTCACCCCGGATCGTGCACCTGGCTGTAGTGGATGAGCCTCCCAGCTGGATAACTGCGTACGTAAGGTCTCGAACCAGAGACCTGCTTAAGTAATACCAAGCCGGTATATATCGTATCCTTGTTGAAGTCCTTAGCCTTGGCAAATGCATCCTCACTGAGAACATATCCCTTTGCTACCATTGTCTTTTACTGCTTCTCCAGCAGAGCAAACAAATTGACTGCTTTGTAGTGTTTGAAACAGGACATGCCAGAACATGAGCTGAAAGCCACAATCATCGGCAGTTCAGCACAAATGAAAGAAATGCATTGAATTGTCACACGGATTCATTTTTTATGCTTGGGAATTCTAGTCTTTGAGTATGTTATTTTTATGAAATACCTAGGTATTACATTTAAGCGTTTTGATAGATGGATTGACGTTTTAGGAATCTTGCAAATATATCTAGATGTGAATATTCATATGTTTGGTCAATATTAACATTCCCAAAAATATTGTGTATTATTCTAAAAATACTGCTAACAAGTTTAACTCAATCTAACCATTATACATCCTGAACTCTTATTTAGAAGAACATCTTTAAAAAGTATTTTAAAAAAATAGAATTTTTTTTTAGAAAATATATTTATAGGAAAAAAAGTAATCTAAAATATGTTATGTATATATCTTTCTTCATAGTCTATTGTTCTGTTAAGGAGCCACTATTTTAGATCAAAGAGTATGCATAACAACTAATGGGAGCTGGTCCAAGTGGTAAGCGGCTTGGTATCGCTTAAGCAAGGTTCCGAGTTCGAGACCGGAGCAGGCAACCTAAAAAAAAAGTATGCATAACTCACTGGGGCAGTACAAAGATGAATTTGATTTTTGGAACCTTCAG
Organism: Nissolia schottii; assembly: GCA_003254905.1. Taxonomy (NCBI): domain Eukaryota; kingdom Viridiplantae; phylum Streptophyta; class Magnoliopsida; order Fabales; family Fabaceae; genus Nissolia; species Nissolia schottii. The sequence goes on from QANU01089988.1 coordinate 326,055, forward strand.
GGCGTGTGGGAGACAGATTCATTTTTATGCTTGAGAATTCTAGGTTTGAGTCTCTTATTTCTATGAATAGTATACTTAGGTGTGACATTTTAAATGTTTGATAGACGGATTAAAATTTTAGAAATTTTACAAAAATATATTTGAATATGAATATTCATATGTTTGGCAAACATTAATATTCCTAAAAATATTGTGTATTATTTACAAAATATTTCTAATATTTTTAACTCAAAATCTAATGATTAAACATTGTGGACTCTTATTTAGATAAAACTTAAAAAAATTGAAAATAATATTCAGAGTTTTTTTTGGAAAATATATTTATGGAAAAAATAGGAAAAAATTTTTATTTAAAAAAAATATCATTTTTGAAAATATTATATTTTGGGGAAAATTTTGAAAAGAAAAATTGTCAATATTTTTTTGGAAAAAATATTTTTTGGGAAAACAAAATTTTAGAAAAAAATATTTTTAAAAAAGGCCTTTTGGTAAAAAAAGTTAATTTTTTTCAGAAAAAAATATTTTTCAAAAAAAATACTTTTTGGAAAAAAATATTTTTTCAAAAGAAAAATATTTCTGCAAAAAAGGATGGAAAAATATTTTAAAATGATTTTTCAAAAAAAAATTGGGTAAAATATTGTTGGAAGAAAAGTTTTAAAAATGATAAAGTAATAATTTTGTGATGATTGTTGTTTAAGAGTAAGGGTAATTTAAATTTTATAAATTTTTAATAACATTTCCTTCTTGTACGAGTTTTATATTCTCACGTGAAAGGTAAGTTAAAAATAATGAGTTTTTTTTCGTCCTAAGTATATATTTTGTCAAACTTCTACCAAACTTAAAAATCTTATGCCCGATCTCAAGATTCTCATAGAATATTAAAACATTCTTTCTACCACATGCCTAGAACATTTTTATCCAAAAATTTTCTTTGATTTTTTTTTCCAAAAATATTTTTTTCAAAATATATTTTATTCCAATTTTTTTTAAAAAAACATTTTTTTAAAAAAATATTTTTTCGCAAAAATATTTTTTCAAATCTTTTTCTAAAAACTGTTAAATTTTTTTTTTTTGAAATTTTGTTTTCCCAAAAAATCAATTTTTATAATAAAATATCAAAAATACTTTTTTCAATTTTTTTCCTAAAATATAATTTTTTCAAAAAAGACATGTTTTTATAAGTGGAAAAATCAGATAATTGTTCAGTGATCAGACCGACTTAAGAATCACTTGTATCCTGGAGATGCATTTGATTGATCAATACTCACACTTAGCCAGCAAGCAGTTTTTTTTGGCAATAAGCATCTTTGAATGTCACCTAAGCAGCACTGGGGAAGAAATAACCCCTCGAGAAAAAGATTAATAGTAATGACCAATTCAAATACATCACCAGTGTATAACACAAGAATAGTAACCAAAGATTAAGTCCGAGGCGTGCAATGGTCTTCAAGGATTATTATGGTACAATACAAAAATTCCCCATAATACAACAGACTCTTTTCGCTGGACCTCACATGTGTAACCCAAGAATAGTAACTAAAAATTATTGGAAGCTTGATGGTAGTGAAAAAAATCTTGAGCAAGCTGCTTGGGGATTGGGTGTAGATCACAAGGGTGGTCGAATTAGAATAAATCACTGTTTGAAATCTCTCAAACTTTATCTCTTTATTTATTGCAAACTTATATTATTGTCTTGCATAATTGAGAATTGCAATATCATACATTTGTTGATAATTATTTATAAGTTGCTCTATTGATCTTATTGTTCTATCAACGAACATAATTGAGCAAGCTTATATTACATCATTAATTGATATATTCCGCTGCATAATAACGTTGATTGCATGAAAATGCAATATTTGTCAAAATTGGATCTTGGGTATTGGTTGTCAAGACTAACAAGACTTACTACCATGGACATCGAAGAAGTACGACCGAACTCCTTCACTGAGATACACTTTAAACCAACAAATTTTGAAAGAATTATGGAATGAGCTCTCAAACAATTTGAAAGAGGCCATGTCTTTTCGGCCTTTAAAAAACCTTCTTTTCTGTTGGCAGACTTATAAAATTGGAATAAACTGAAGAATATATTCAAAGTCGAGGGAAGCTCAAGTATTCACATAAAGCCTCAAAAGACAGAATGAAGGCCCAATTGTTGGGGTGAAGTTAAGAAGGAGCTATCCCGGTAACTTCTAGAAAGGATAACTCAACTCACTTAAATATAATTTCAGACTGATAAGATTGAAAAAGGCCTCATACACATAAAGGAAATGGATATCTCATTCTACATACGAGAAACAAAATCGTTCATCAGAAGATGCCAGCATAGTGATAAACTCGTCGGCAAAATCTTTTTCTCGGTTCACTCCACCAAGCAAATCAAAGCAAGTCACATGCTACTCTTTCATGTCGATAAGAATCATCAATACTTCTTTCTTTACCCAGTCATATTTTTTGACATCCTCAGCACAACATATTCTACAGAGTCTAGAGGAAATAACTCTGGCCATAGATATCTAAACACAAGAAAAAGGGGGAACCAAACCCTAAGATCATAATGACTGAGATATTAATAACGCTGACATGAGAAGATGATAATATTGGTACAAACCCTATGATTCCCTCAAATTAAAAGCTAGGGAATACTCTCCTAGTTGAATCTCAGATATAGTCAACGGGAGATATATAGAAGTTACCAAATCCAACGTGCATAAATTCATAACCAATATTCCCGTAACAAACAATAAACCCATTTACCCATTTACTATTTTTTCCTAAAAATTCGAGAACCTTACCACCAAAATCAAACCATCGCATACCAGAGAAAAATGTATTAAGCCAAAGGCAATCTTAGAACAAACCCTAGATCAAGTTTAGGTATTTATTTGATAGGCAAATTAAATTGTGGAAAATCAAAAACAGAGTTATATCAGAAGGAGCAATAGGAAAATGAATTTTGCAACAGAAGAGGAAGGATTATCACTTGTAGGTGATGAGAAGAAGCAAATCGAAATTACGAAGTTCAATAAGAAGCTCGCCGCAGATCTCCTCTGAAGTTGTAGTTGAAAAAGAGTGAATCTCCTCTAAAGTGGTAATAAGAAAACAGGAAGAAAATGAAGAGAGTATGAAGAGGGAGGTTAAGGAAATAAAATGAAGACGAATGAAGTTTTAAAACCTCCCCTTATTCTTTGTCGCAAAAAATGAAAGGACAAGGGTAAAATAGTAAAATCACTCAGCGAATCTAGGGGTACAATGGGAAAACTATAGGCCTGTTGCATATGTCATTGTCACGTTACAACTTATCTTCCACATAAAGTCATGATGACTTTATAAAAACAAAGTATGGTGGCTATGGCGGTCCCGAATAGCTTGGGCGAATTTGGCATGTCGTACCTAAATGAATAGAGCCTCAAATACTCATATTATAATCTGAGTAAGGAACAGATAAAGCTCGACATGCGAATTACGTTACATGCCAACTTGGGGCTTATGTTATGGACCAAATTTGGGCCCAACTTATATGTTATACAACCGACATAAATACGAGTTCGACATATCGACAAATTGGTTTACTCTGGGCCAAACATATCAACAACTCGGTTCACTTGATTGAGAATCATATATAACTGCTCAGAATTATTCTTACAATAAGTACTCGTCGGCATAATCATGATAATGTAGCCAAACCTTTATGAGCATTATTAAAGCAATAATTAGCTCAATAAAGCTCGCCCAAACAGTTAAAAATGCATGATAAATGCCGCTTTATGACCACTACAAGGTATATAAGCATGAACATCCTTCATGCTAAGGTACATTCTACTCCTATTATTCTAATCTCATATTTTCACTGACAAATTGAATTGAGTGTCGAAGTGTCTTTTGCAAATACCTTTACCATTGTTCAAGGCTCACCACCACCATTGTGCTCACCTCTTCAAACTCTTGAATTAAGTCAAGGCTAGAGTTATAAGCAACATCTCGGTACCATTCCAATTTGCCTATAACAAGTTCCATACACGATACCTTGAACTAAGTTTTAAATTTGACCCGACCTGTGAGCGGCATGCACAATGGGACCAGTTGGCCCATATTTTCTAGTCTGCAATAGTTTTGTACTATAAAAGCTCAAGCTAGTTTGACAATTCATTTTGAATGTACCAAACCCTACACATGGAAGATAAGGTACAGTGGGTATGTAGTCCAAAATTCAATTCAATTCTGCCCTACCTAGCTCGATCTGGAATTGTAATCAGTAAGTGCAGCAGGGACAGCAAACGCTGGGAAGAATTATCTTCTTTCTTCCATGAATCTCTAAAGGAGTTAAACCTTACCCAACAAAAAAAATCAACATAACAATGATCTAGAATATCTCATTGCCGAAATGTCAGTATCACTTTAATAAATTTGGACAACGGAACCTAGCTTTATTCATATTGGGGGCCAGGAGACATATAAAACAAATTAATGTTTTCCCACCACATGTTACGTATATATGCTACCTGCAGGTGCACGTAATTAATGGGGCACATTGTGGTGATTGCGCGTTTTTAGTTGCTATACCTTACTGCAAGAATTAGTAGATCGATACATATTTTGATTAAAGAAGCACCTTAAAATGAAATAGATTCTCTCATGATAATATACTATGTATAAATTTTCATCCTTGATACAAAGATTTCAATGTGCGTACACAACAAAATCTAATAACAAATTTGCACACAACAACGGTGTGTGAAGGTCTCACTGAAAAATAGTATGGTTTATACATTATTCTTTTTGGAAAATACCCCTTTGTTCAATGCATTTTTTTTTATTTCACAAATTTAGATACAAAAATATTTCATTACCCTGTTAGTAAATAATATTTTAAATTTTATTATATTTATATTCAAACAAAATTTATTGTCTTGAAATTTCTTTCTCAAAGACAAACATGTTTAAACATAAAATAAATTTATAATTAGTTTTATAAAAATTAATTATGCATATAATTAATTACTAATTAATATTTACATCTAGATATATTAAGTTAAAATTAAATCTAAAAATATAAAAGTAACAACTAATATTATAATATGAACAATAGTAAAGGGATGGTGTTGTAATTGGCTCAACAATGATTCCAATACATAAGTCATTTACAAATAATTGGGTGTGTGTGTGTGTATATATATATACATATGCAGATCTTATCATTATCCATTATCCGTATAGCAAGTATATATATGGTGTAGATGTAAACTACAAATAAGGTGGATATACAAATTAATGTACGCCGGTAAAGTTTCATGATCAACATCAGTTATATTCATTCATTCATTATGCATCATGCATATTGCATACAGTGTGGTCCAACACACTAATATCACGGGTTGGCCAAGGGGGCAAGAACAACAAATAACCGAAAATGGCGTGTGGGGGCAATGTCACGTGTAATAGGGACTGTCAGTTTCAAAAACTTGACCCTTCAACGGGTCCACCCAAAAACCGCTGCGTAAACTTACATTACTAAGATCAAACAAGAGTATGTTGTAGCCTCCATAAATCGGAAAATATTAGTTAATTAATTTCCACACTACACATGCGCCATACATATATATATGTATGCATGTAAGTTACTGTTTTTAATTAGTCACAAGATCAGAAAACTCTCATCTTCAGGGATACCAGTTCACTCACTATTCATACACATTAATGTATGACTAAGGAGTAAAATGGAAGTGATCATCATCAATTTTATTTATAGTGATCGATAATATATGGAAATTGATGACAGTCAGTACAAAGATTCTGGTGATAAAAGTTAAGTAATTAAATAAATAAGATGGAGCCCATACATGGGAGTAGCCTTTATGCTTTTGGTTATAAGAACCAAGCCCTAGCCATAAGAGAAGAAGAGATAAATAAAGTACTAGTGAGACATACATGCACACGTAAGACACATAAATGCTAATTAAGAATCAAGTACTGCCTATAATATTATAGGTAATATATAATTAATTATAAATAGTGGCTAGCTAGATATTATTATAATAATTATAATAATAATAATAATAATAATAAGATTACATAAGTAAGCTCCTGATAATGGCTGCTTGGGCGCTATTGGAGTCAGTGTTGGCCAAGAGCTCGGACAATCGGTCACTCAGATCATCGACCTCTCTGTGCAAGTTCTTGATGTAGTTGCAGGTCTCCTGGAGCACCTTAGCAGATGAAACCTAATTAATTAAATACACAAGAACAAAAAAATAATTAATTAATTGAATAATAACAAATAAAGAAAGAAAGGCGTATTGGCTGAATTAATAGTAAGTAGCTAGCGGCGTCACTTGCAGGTGTTAATTAACGTAGTTATGTGTTTGAAAAGAATGGAGAATGTGCGTCCAGAGGGGTGATCGCCGTGTGACTTATCTGTAGCAATTAAAGCCGCAGAAATTAAAATCTGAGAGAGTGAGTGTGACGTGCATGTGGGCGCGTGAGAGAGAGAGAGAAGAAAAGACCTTGTCGGAGCGCCTGGCGCGTAGCTGAGGGATGAGTCGCTGCAAGTTGGAGACGAGCTCAGCGATCTGAGCATCGGTCATCTCAGTTGACTGCCTCGAACGAGATGACGACGAAGACGATCTCCTGGTCGACATTGCTGTGCTGCCTCTGCTGCTCTGAATTCCGAGTTGACTCAGTGAGAGAGCTATATATATATATATAAGCAGTGCATGGGATGTGTAACGGTGTTTCTTGTTTAAATAGGGGGGAGCCAGAAAAGAAAACATAAGGCATACTGTCCTTTGTGGGAAATGTCCCCAAACTGGGGTTAGAGGTGGTTGCAAGTGGGTTAAGCTAAGGCCGAGGGAGGCAAGTGTACAATGTATGTTATGCCTAGGCCCCCGGCTATGTGGGGCCTCACTGTGCCACTCTCACCGCACAGCCCCATGTTATCTCTTATTACCCCCCTTCTCATTTCAATTGTTTCCTCATCCCTCCCCCACTCTATTTGTGTTCAACAATTTACTGGTTCGGTCAATTGGAACGTGCAAACATCTTTTCCATCCGGGTAGTCGGTGTAACTTCGTTTATTTTTTAGATATGAGAACTATAATTACAACTTTATACGTTAATCTAGATCTAAATTGAAATTTGAGTAATTAACCTTGTACTTGTAGCGACTAATGTTGCGATTGACCTTGAGACTGGTTTCCATTTGCAATTAGTTGACTTTTAGTGACAGACTTTGCAGTCACTACATGTTATGACCGATATTTAGTCACTACTTTAGTAATGGAATCTTTTATGCATCGAGCTCTGTTTCAGTCGCTATTTTGTGACTGAATTGTAATTACTAATGTTGCCTCTAAACTAGTCACTAAAACAGTCACAAGTTTTGTTATTAGAATACTACATACTTCCTGTTTCACAACTTCTATATCTTATTATTAAACACATGATATATGCATCAAATTGATACTATAATTTAAATTTTTTTAAATATTATATTCAAACACAATCTTATATGCATTAGTTAATTCAAAAGATCATATAGCTATTGAATGTTTAGTTCAAATAACTAAGTAATAACTACCAAATCGGAAAAAGAAGAAGTACATATAGGAGAATCCCACCCTCACTCCACTAAAACTTGACAAAGCCCGAAAAGAGAGAAACATAGCTTCATTAATGTTGCAGGATGAGGGGAAAAAAGTTTTAAAACATAAGATACTTCATCTAAATGTTTATCAAAAAATAGTGGGTGGATAAAAAGTTGCTTACGAAATAACCTATATATTGTGATATACATGTTTAGGTATCTACCACTTTGTGAGTGCACATTGGGCACATCTAATTATTCGGGTTTGATTATATTTCCTTAAAAATAGTACAATTATTAGTTTAATTATTATGCATTGATATTTATTTTTATATTCTCAATCAATCTAATTTGTATATATGGACTTTTGGAATAGTTGATATAAAAGTCATATGTATGGACTTTTGGAGTATTTGACGTAAAAGTTAAATATATCTATAGTTTTGTTAACAAGTGTCTTAAAGACGCATGCTAAAGATTCTAAAGTGAAAAGTTTTCATTATTTATAAGCATTTAATACATTGAAAACATCAAATGTTTATCATTTTAATGATATTTTTTAGTTCTAGACTCCTTAACAAGTATTGCTAAGGCATTTATTAGCTTTTCCTATATTTATTGAAGTGATGATATTTAATTAGATAAATGTGCAAGGTACAAAAAAATGTACTATAAGTTGTGTTTAGTATTAGAGACATGATAGAAAGACAGAGACACAAGGACAAAAAATTCCTATTATTTTTTGTACCTCACTAAAGCTGAGACAAAGGGAACAAAAAAATTTTGTCTATGGAATACAAAATTGGAACTTGGAAGGATAAAAAATTTCTTTGTTTCTATCCTCGTGTTTCTATTCCTCTGTCTTATCTCTGATACCAAAATTGTCAATAAGTGTATAATAATTAAAATCAACCATTGTATATATTTTTCTTATTTTTGAATTCTACCTAGCTATAGCCACCATAGAAATATACTTTTATGATTCTCATATTATAATGATGAGGCCGGTTGTCGATTTTAGACCTTGGTGGATATACATTAACTATGATGACCTAACGCATGAATCAATCTCTTGAAATTGTAGTCTTCTAATAATATCAGATAATACCACGTTGCATTTGGGATTCCCAGGGCGTGATTCTTGGTATAGATTAATGTAAAACGTATATACTACAAAATTGGTAGCCCATAACCATAGGTATGAAGAGCTATGAAACCCTAAATTTGGATATAGTCAACAACTTTATCTTTATCTTCGTCTTCAAATGGAAAGCTAATCATGATTAACATCGATTTTAGTAAAATATAGGAGTATATGCATACAGTCGCCGACGTTAGCACACATGGATGGATCTCATGATGTAGCCATCCCCTTAAAAATTAAGAAATTTCACAACAAGTTATTAAGAAAGTTATTACATATTACGGTAGCCTTTTTCATTATGATTATTTAAAATGTTAAATTAACTGCAACAGCATTAATTTGACATGACAAAAAATTACATAGCCAATGGTCTCCAATTGGCATGCATGCATGCATGGCAGCCCCCCAAAATGTAGCGGTCCGATGGCTCCTTTTCCTTCCAATATGTCTGTGAAAAATGGTTCTATGAACTTGCAAATTAAATTAAATAAATCGGTTTTCATACAGAGAACATACACACATACATATGTTCGGTCTTCATATGTACAGCCAAATGTTCTTTATTCAGTGCATGCAAGACTTTTAGACTATCTGTCGTGACCAAAATGTTAACCCATGTTCTGCCCCTTCATCTTTGTCCATCGATTTTGTCTTGTAGAATTATGCTGACTTTGCTCTAATTTTTTTAAAAATTTTGTTCAATAATTATTTGCATGCTAATCGTGGTGGCAAAATTCAAATTCGAATAAAGAATAGAATCGTATAGTTCATGTTGATTTTATTATTTTTCTTTTTTCTTTTTTTGGAAACTTGACATTTTGAGTTTGATTTCAATTTTTTTTTTCCTTTAACCTTATCAGCTTGGGCTAATTTGGTTTGAAACTTGGAACACCACACACACAGAGGCATGAAGACTTTTGCCTCGTTTTTACATGTGATTTGGTTGTGTCTTTGCACTGTCGTGGTCAGGTCCACCAATTGGAACAATTTTTTTTTGAAGGCAAAATAATACTCATGATCCCTCATGGTGAAAAATTGACCAATTTCGACGAAACAATGGTAAAATGGGTATTTGGCGTTTTTTGGCCATGTGGTTGTGTTTCCATATACTCTGCTGAAATTAACTTCCAATGTGTTGTGTCAAAAAAATAGGCTCCCTTAGACCTTTTGATTGTAATAGAATGTGTAAACAATGTGTCCTAGTTCAAAGGGTTGTGTCAAGAAATGTCAAGGTCAATTTTGTCTGTCTCATTTCCATACCTCATTCTACTTTATAATTTCTTTTCTTTAAAAGAATCCATGTTTTCTGCATGCTTCAACACATATTCTGGCTGTTGTGTAACATTACAGTTTGCAGCTACTAAAAACGTGGATTACGGCTGAGATTAGGATTACTTAATTAGATTCGAATATCTCATATCAATCATGCGACCAAAATTCTTTATCAAGTGAAGTTTAAGAAGTGATCACGCTTAAGAAGGTCGTTCAAAAATATCTTTGGAATGATCGCGAGGAAAATAAGGAAAAGGGAGAAGCCTCCTTTTATGCTATAATTGCCCAATTACAAAACGTTAAAGATAATTTTTTTTTCTTCGGAATTGCGTATAAAAAAATTATGTGACATGCTTATTGATTATTAAATAAATAAATGAGTCGTATCATGTTAAAAAAAATATATTACTTTGGTTCATTTACCGCTTGACAATTCAATCTTTGTAGACTATTAATATATTATCTATTTCCACACCATTATTAATGAAATTGCTGAGTTGTCAAGTAGTGAAATAAAATTAAATAAAACTTTTCTTTCCTAAGAATTTTTTTAGTTTGTGTAACATGACTCATAAAATTAATTCTTCTAGATTATGTATATAAGCTTAGCTTTAAAACATACTTAACATGTTGTTAGGCATGACTTGTTATCCCATTATTCCATACTTTTCTCTCATTCTGCTCTTAAAAAACTAGCACAAGCAGCCAAACCAGTAAGAACCAAAAAACAGGGTACGAACAGAGAGGGAAATTTTATTTAATTTGGTTAACGATGCTAAGCACATGTTATGTTTTGTCTAGAAGCTGAGCTGCAGAAATGAAGAGTACCGCGGCTTGGTACTAATTGTTTGCTATGAAAATTGAAAAGTCTTTTAGTAACCAATTGGACCCGATAACCATATGTTTTGGAACATGTTTAATGCTTACTTTAATAGGATCTTTATCATTAATTGTACGATTATGACCTAATTTTTTATAGTAGTATNTTTTCTTTCTTCGGAACTTTGTAATTTGTAATTTCTCATGAGTGTGTGATATAAATGGAGATAAAGTTAATGGTGTATATAATTTTTGTTTAAAAGTTTGGTATGGGACAGAATTTTCCAGAAATGAATGAATTACTAAAGAGACACGTTGAGACAGTTTTGGACCTTGGTTGTTGAGAAACATGAGCAGAAAAATAAGGACTAGAAAAGGGTCCCCATCAGGGCCTTTAGGAGTCCCATGTTCATGTCATTTCCCTATATCACTTCATCATTCATGAATTTGAGTATTTTTTTTAATTATAAAAGAAAAACCTCCCAAATGTTAAACCAAACAAGTATACTATATCAATTTGGTTTGAGGGTAAAAATAGGATGAGAATCTCATCAATTAGATTAAACTGGTTCGTGACATGTTGATCCAGTTTTTACCTTAATATCAAATTGACCCTAAAGATTACATGGAAATATATATCACGAGGTCTTTCTCAAGCACATACCTTAAAAAGCTACAACAACAATACTACTATACATCTATACAGGGAAATGCTTTGGTAACAGTTTTTTAACCTTTGCAAATTGAATTGAATTAATTTTTTAAGTTTATACACATATATCTTTTAATTAATATTAAAATAAAATAAAATAAAATAAAATAAATATAAATATAAATATAAATGATCCGGTCAATAAATCAATAAATATAAATGATGAAATAAAAAATTATGTAACTTTTACTCACTTATAAAAAATTTTGATAATAATCATTATTCTCACTATTTATGTTCAATGGTCACAACTAATTTACTTCTTAATAGATATTTGAAGTTTGACAAGGCCCACTAATATTGAATCGATGCAATTTCACAACCACACAAAATGGCTATAATACACGGCGGTTTCACCATTTATACACCACAAAAATTGACACATTGTGTACACCACGTCGAGAAGCAAATATTATAAAGTAGAGAAACAAACATTACAAAACAGATAACCAAACATTATCAAACGCATACATGAGCAATGATTAAACACGCGTGTAAACAAACATTATCAAATACATAAACGAACAATTTTAAATACAAGTGTGTCGTGCACGTATAAATGTTCGGTGACAATGTTTGTTTATCTGTTTTGTAATATTTATTTCTCTGTATTAGTGTATACTAAATGTTAATTTTTTGAGTGTACAAATAGTATTACTTTGGTAATATGCAGCAGCGTGTTCAATTGCAATTTGATTAACCCATGCATGAGTAAAATTCAAAAACAGAACCAGCTCAGTCCTTTCACTTCATTCTTTCACAACTAATTAACAGATCTTTCGTGAAGGCAACAAATGCAAGCAGTCCAAAAATAAGGGTCTCTTTCATGAAAAGTAATAATTAAGTAGCAAAAATGCTCCAACTGATTAAAAGTTAAACCTCAAGCTAGCTAACTAGAACCCTCTACCAGCAAATACTCTATCGAGTTTCTGTGCATGCCTCCCTGGTGCAAGAACCTGGAACATAATAAGGACAGGCTCAACCATGAGGTCATTCCTGCACCCAATTCCCATAACTTGATGCGACTTTGGATGCACCCAACATTATTAATATGTGTCCCTTTGATTTTTTTAATTTTCCAGAAAACGAGAAACTCACTCATCACTTCTGCTTATGATTAGTATGGCAATATGTGGCCTACAGCCTACGTATATATGAGCAGTGTCACCCAATGTTCTAATTAGAGTTCTATTATATGTGCTCGTTTTATGTTGACTCACACATAATTCATTATTATTTATTAGACGAGATTCTCTTGAAATTCACGCCTTAACAAAATCTTATATAAGGAAAATGCTCATTGAACATGTGAAAATGTGTTTACATCTTACAAAATGAGTCTCATATGATGTGTTGTGAAAAGAGTGACAAGATGTAGACATATTTTTATATGTTCAAATTGCATAATTGAATAATGAATGAAATATGAGTTGGTACAATATTTCACGTCAAATTAATATACATGTTATTTCTCTTAGTTAATTAATTAAGTTGCACAACCCTAAAACTAGGGAGATTTGTTTGGTATCTATTTTTATTTATTTTATTTTACAAGTCCCATATTGTGGAGTCCTGAATTAAATCTAAGTATGATATTTAAATGGAGGATTCTCCTATCAAATAAACTTTTTTTGTTTTGGGCGTGGGCTCTCTATTTAAGTCTCCTTATGATGCAAAGGGGCAATCTAAGAAAAGAATGATTCGATAAATGACTACTTAAAAAGACAAGAATGAAACCGCTTGAAGTGGTCGCAGTTATGTAAGCAAATCATTTTAATTTCCCTCCTATTTCAATGACAAATTTGTAATTTCGGTCAATAATTTATACAACTTCATTTTATTGACTTTTAACTTTATTTGATTGATTGAAAAGGAGTCATTAGACTGAGTGTATTTTGTTACACAATTTAGATAAGTTTAATACATATGAAAGTTTAGCCTCAAGGAACCTCTACCAGCAATTATAATCTAGTTTCTGTGCATGCCTCCCTTGTACAACACAAATGGAGCAAGAACATGGAACACAAGAAGGACTATACCTCAACTTTATTGTTGGGTTGTATGATCTTATCTTATAATTAATGTCCTGGAGACTCTAGTTTGATTCTATAGTACTATCTTTGCTCCCTATCCTGTTTGGTAGTTTGAGCTCACTACTCATTATAAAATAAAAGGGGACTACCTCAACCATGAGGTCATTCATGTTCCCAATACCGATACCCGGATGCGACTTCATATGCACACATTTTGTACGGACATTAGTATATGTGTGCATTTGATTTCATTCAGAACACGAAAAACTCACACCCACTTCTGTTTATGATCAGTATGGCACTATGCCCTACCACGCCTACATATCAGCAGTGCCTTGCTAAGTTCTGGTTAGGTAGCTTGTACAACTGCAATATTAGGGTTTTTAGGTGTCCTTTTCAGAAATTGCCTTTGTCTATTTATAATATATTAAGATGGATGCACATCATGTAGCGTTGCCATGTCAGCAAATTTAGTGGGTCCTTTTAAGTTCTTTCTATCTGCTCCTTTTAAGACCTATAACCAAGTGGGTCCATTTCACCTTCCAAAGGGAACCCATCTATTGGCCTTGCAACACCGTATTGGCCGCGGGGGTCGAGGTCCGTCGACGAGAAGGAGGAGGGGGGGGGGGGGGGGGNTTTGCTCAATTGTTGGATTAGTAATTGATTTGGTTGTTGGGTCTTGCTTCAATTACGTTTTCAATTTCAGTTTATAGAAGGGAAAAAAATGTATGTGCATATGCCTTGTGGTTTTCTTCTTAATTATTTGTATGCAGAGTAGTGTTTCTACTGCTTGTCAATTACTATGTAACCTTTGTCTTCATATTATTTTATTTGTCAATTACTCAAAACGTTCGATTGTGATGGTTTGATATGGATTAGAGAATGGAGGGTTGAATCTAAGCAATTATTTATCTTTAGAAAATTTAAATTTCTTTCTGATTAGAAAAGTTATCCCCTAAAAACTTAGGAGATAATCTCCTTAGGTTCAAGGAGACAAGTTTTTTGAAATATGAAATAATTATTTTCAAAATAGAAACAAAACTTCTTTCTAAAATTTAGAAACACAAAAAAGTGAAGGGAAGAAGGAAAATAGGACACACAAAGTTTATACTGGTTCGATTCCGAAATGTTAGGAATCTACATCTAGTTCTTCAATCACTTCAAAGTTCTTTTCTTTCACAAATTTCCCAAATACAAACACCAATACCAAATTCCAAATATCTCTCAAATGAACCTCACAAAATTTCAAAAACAAAATCTTTCAAAGACAAAGAAACAAAATTATTGCTTTTCTCTCAAAACTCTCTCTTAAGTCACAATCTTTTTGCTCTCAATAACTCTCAAATAAAACAAGTTTTTCTCACCAAAATTGAAACAAAGGAATCACAAAACAAATGCAAGAAAATCATATTCAGAATAGGAGGTTTTGAGAGGAGAAAAAGATGAAATGATGCTCCAATGGTTGGCTTTATGGTAGGCTTTGTGGTACTCTCTTTTTCTAATGATCAAATCCTCTCTCTTTTATATTTTGTGTCAAGCTTGACCATTGCAGAGTTTTTTTAATACCATGTACTTCGTCAAAGCCTTTATTCCTTTTCCTCCATGATTCTTGCAAACACGAGCTGCACTTTCCCTTTTTGTTTCACCGAGAACTTCAGCTCTATTTCCTTTCTTTTATTTCTTTCTTTTCTTCAAAGATTTTATCCAAATTTTCTATTGACACCCTTTAATGGAGGTTTTTTCTCACGTTTTCCATCTTTCTTTCTTTTCCTCCTTTCCCTCGATGATTTTAGCTTAATATGCTGCAATTTCTTCTCCTATTAAAACCGTAACTCTAGCTCTTCCTTTTTCCTTCTATTTCTTTCCTTCCTCAAAGATTTTGTCCCCATTTTTTTTGTTTATGGTCTTTATGGACACTACAAGAAATTACACTATTTTCGTCGGTATTTTCCGTATTACACTATTTTCGTCGGTATTTTCCGTCGGTTATGAGCCAGTCACCATCGGTACATTGTGTTTCCGACGGATTTACCGTTGGTCATAGGGTCGCCGATAAAGGGTTCGATGGAAACGAATTGTGCGTCGGAGGGTTTATACCGACGGTAATTTAACCGGATTGCCGTCGGACTAATCCATCGCTAATAATAATAGTATTTTATTCAAATGTTACCGTCACCTAAAATCGACGCTCATATTCCGTAGGTTAGTGTTGACCGTCGCTTGATTGTCGTCGATAATCGTTGTTCATACTACCGTCGGCTATAGCCGACGGTAATAGTCAAATATTTAAAAAATTCCATAAACTTTCTTTTTGATTGATTATTATTTATTTGAGTAACAATTTTGCTGTAAATATTATGGTCATTTTATTAAATAAATAATTAAATAATATGTAATAATCAATTATTTAGTTTAACGATTACTTTGATTGTGAGAGTTATAACAGATTAATGCATGTATCCATTAGCAAAGATATATAATAAATAAATTCACAAAATGGTTCAACAAAGTGGTATTTCCCATATATATCCTTGCGTGTTTAGATTCATTACATGGTTAAAGAAGCAAATAATGTACATAATATATTCAAAATTAATGTACAATATATTCAGTCCTCCACAGGGTCTTCATCNTACAACCTTAAGTTCAAATCTCCTTTGATCATCAACCTCACAACAATTCCAATTCCTCAACTAGTGGCAGACAATTCCAATTCCTCAATTTAAAGACACACACGCACACACACACACACACAAACACACAATCACACAATCCCCTCACAACCCTAAACCCACAATCAGCCACCCACAGAACCACACTCACACAAACCTCACAACACACCCACACACACAAACACACAATCACACAATCCTCCATCGCAACCCTAAACCCACAATCAGCCACCCACAGAACCATACACAAACACACAAACACACAATCACACCACAACACACAAACCCCCATCAGCCATGGAGACAAACACACACACACACACAAACACAAAACCTCATAACACACCCACACAATCCCAAATCACAACACATGCACATATCATAGATCGTGGCCCGGCTTGCTTACCTGAACCGTTTACCGTCGATTTTTTTCCTTGTCCAGACTGTAATTCCGTCGGTTATATTCCGACGGTAATTTCCAGACAGAAATAGTCATTATTCTTGTAGTGGGAGATTTTACTATGCAATCAGTTCTTTATCCGTTGTACCAAAGCCTTTCTTTCCTTTCTTCCTATCTCAAAATTTTATTGACAATTGTTGTCCTTGATGCAACATAAAATTAGCTTCCTTTTTCCCTTTAAAAATTTTCCTTGACAGTTTCCTTTCAACTGCATAGGAAATATAATTTTCGCTTCCTCATGCTTTCCTTTTCAGATTTATCCTTTTCATATCTTTTCATTATCTTAACTTGATTTTTTCTTCCCTTTCTTTGAAAAATTTCTTTTCTCCTTTGCTAACGTCCTTGCTTTCTTTCTTTGTTTGAAGTCTTTGGGCCGTGAGTCTTGGGCTCACTAGATATTTCCTTTATTTTTTCATTGAAACACTTGGGTCGAAAATAATTTCAGGTTCCACCAAAAAAAATTGGACCTAGCCTTTTCCTTTTTGCTAAAACACTTTAATACACACATTAAAAAGTTCACATAATTATTAGTCATCATATTAATTTTGCAAATTGAATCAACAAATTGCGTTATCAATCACGATAGTCCGCGAAGCTCATGCAAGTCTTTTGGTTTTGTTAGCCATGGCCATCATTTCCATCATCTCTAATAGCGTCAACATCGTCTCAACCACGACATTTACTGCGGTCTTGTCTCAATTGATGGCACGAGGGTTACCGTGTGAGTGTAGATGTCGCGATGACTTAGTTAGAGTAGGAGCCGATTGTATACTATGGTGGTTGCAACTTGGTTTTTCGAGCTGCTTCAACGTTGCATTGTTGGTTCAATGGGGATGCCATTAAGGCTCAAGCACCAAAGGTGATTGTTGTCTTTCCTTTTCTCTATCTCCTGCCCTTTTGCTAAGCCATTATTTGTTTATTCATTACACTTTTTTTTTATTCCTTTCACTCCATTTATTCAATTTTTGTTCTGAAGAGTTAGATAAAATGAGTAACTAACAATTCCAAAATAGTTAGTTTATTCCACAGTTCATGATTCCTTAGCCTAAGTTCATGCCAGGAACACCTATAAGATTTTTTTTCATTGGAAAAAGGAATTTGCATTCCTCAAATGGTATTGTTGTGGTTCAAATTGAACGTCTCTATTACTGTCATTTTGTAAGGAGTGGACATTCTATTATAGAGAAACCAAATTGGGGGAAAATGGCAATTTGTGGTCCTTGAGTTTTTACACTGTTAAGATTAATAATATTAAATTTAGATTTGATTGTAATTTATTTTTGGCCATTGAGTCCTCAGACTATAAATAGGCTAACCTTCTATTGTAAATTTAATTTCTGATATATAGAATCATGTTATCTTCTAACATGGTATCAGAGCCATGGCATCGTGAACCTTCTCCTCTCTCTCTCTCTCCCCCTCTGCCACTGCCATGGCATCTCCCTTCGCCATCTCTGTGGTGCAGTCCTCTTACCCCTACATCTCCCCACAGCCTCCTCCTCCCGGCGCCTCCCTCCGCTGTGCTGGTCTCCGACGGCACCGACCTCTGCACGCTGCTCCGCACCACCAGAGCACCACGTCACCTCTAGAGCTCCGCTGCGCCACCACTGGCTTACAGCTCCGCGTCATCTTCTCGCGAGCCCCCAAGCTCAGCCGCCTCCCGATTCCAGATCAGCCCGTCCTCCGTCGCGATCTCCTCTTCCATCTCCGCCCCCATGGACTCGCACGTCCTGAAGCATCTCCGCTGCTTCCGTCTCCAGCGCCTCCGGCTCTGACTACAACTAATAGGAATAAAGAAAGCGAGCTGCGATTAGCTTGCTGCTAGCCAATTTCGGTTGGCTTCATCTGTCACATTTTTCTAATTCTGTTTCTCTTGCAACAGCTTGTAACCGTTTCTTGTTAAGAGAGCTGTAGCAGTGTTATGATGCTACCTTAGCAAGTGAGGTGCATGGTGATCTATCACCTTGTTATATAAGCTTGTAAACTGAGCATTATCAATAACAGAGAATATACATTGACAAAACATATCATTTTTTTTTGCTTCCACTCAAGATGGTATCAGAGCTCTGATCCTCAGAGCTCTGCTGCGCAATCGATCATGGTCCATACTCAAACAAACAGAGGGAACGGCACTGCAGGAAGCTCCATGGGAGAAGCTTCTGCAGGCGCCAATGGAGATCCACTGTTGAATCCGAATAGCCCCTACTACTTGCATCTGAGTGAGAATCCCTCACTAGTCATTGTACCTGCGCTCCTCACCAGCTCCAACTATCACCGATGGAGCAGGTCAATGAGGAGAGCAATGATAGCCAAAAACAAGTTCAAATTCCTAAGCGGTGAGATTGAAAAACCTGATGAATTTCATCCGATGTACGAGCCTTGGGAGAGGTGTAACACGATGATTCATTCGTGGATCATGAACTCGGTTTCACCTGCAATTGCACGAAGCATAGACGGCATTGAAGATGTAGCAGCTGTCTGGAAGGATCTGAAGGAAAGGTTCGCACAAAGCGATTTCCTGAGGATTGCCAAGATTTAGCATGATCTTTACACGATGCAGCAAGGTAATATGACAGTTATTGAATATTTTACTGAATTGAAGTCTCTGTGGGAAGAATTGGAGAACTATAGATCGTGCCTTGAGTGCAGTTGTGCCATCAGATGTAGTTGTCTAGCTACTAGAAATAATCGCTTGCATAAGGAAAAAGACTATATCCTGCGGTTCCTGACAGGATTGGATGAGAGATTTGGACTCGTCAGATCTCAAATCCTCATGAAAGACACACTGCCTTCGCTGAATCGTGTTTTCACGTTGGTAGCACAGCAGGAACGAGAAATTGATGGTGAAATAGATGATAAAGGGAAAATTCATATTAATGCTGCTTCTAGCAACAGAACTGGTGCAAAAACCAGAAATAATGGCAAAACCTACACCAAGTGTGGTAGGCAAGGACATGTGTACGAAGAGTGTTTTCAAATAATTGGCTANAGATAATTCTTTAAAACACAAGCAAATAAGTGCCTTTTCATTAGGTCAAAATTGTATAAATTTGGCACTTATCAGCAGGCAAGGACATGTGCACGAAGAGTGTTTTCAAATAATTGGCTATCCAGCCAATTGGAAATTCAGGAACACTTCAGCTAACTCTGTGAATGCTGATCCAGAGGTGAAAGCTGAAGGGAATGCTAAACAGGAACAACAGCAGAGTCCAGGATTTGGTTTCACACAAGACCAATACAGAAGCCTGTTGGCTTTGATCCAGCAGAACAATGCACCATCAGTGAGTGACACTACTCATGTGTCACAAGTGAGCATCACTTCACATGACAACTCAGTAGGAATAGGTATGACTCATAACACTTGGAGCACATGGATCTTTGACTCAGGAGCAACAGATCACATATGCTCCAAGCTATCTTGGCTGAATCATTGTAAGCGAATTAATCCTGTTAGAATTAAGCTCCCTAATGGAGCTGGTATGACTGCAGAATACTTTGGAGAAGTTGTGTTTCCTTCAGGGCTGAGCTTGTCTAATGTGCTTTATGTGCCTGATTTTAAAGTGAATTTAATCTCAATCTCAAAACTAGCTGCTGCAAGAAATTATCTGCTTACCTTTATGCATGACCAATGTATGATACAAGAGGTGACCAGCAAGAGGATGATTGGTACTGGTAGGCAGTTTGGAGGGCTTTATTACTTGGTTGCAAGTCCTGCTGCACCATCTCATGACCATGGCTCCTTGGCTGTTGTCACTGCTTCTGTTTCTACAGATTCTACAATTCCTCATGATGCTTTATGGCACTTCAGGCTGGGATATCCATCTTCAGCAAGAATGAATTTGATGAATAAGAAATTTCCCTTTGTAAATAAGATAGAACACACACCTTGTGATATCTGTCATTATGCTAGACAAAGATGTTTACCTTATGCTGTTAATAATGCAAAGGCTAAAGCCAAGTTTGAACTTATCCACATGGATATTTGGGGCCATTTTTCTGTTTTAGGTTATCATGGTCACAAATACTTTCTTACTGCTGTTGATGATTTTAGTAGATTCACTTGGACTTTCATGTTGAAATCCAAGGCTGAAGTCATGAGTAGTATTAGAAGATTTGTGACTTTCATTTTGACACAATTTGAATCTAAGATTAAAGTCATCCACAGTGACAATGGACCAGAATTTAACATTCCCAACTTTTACAACTCTTTGGGAATCATACATCAAACCTCTTGTAGAGAGACACCTCAACAAAATGCAAGAGTAGAATGAAAACATCAGCATGTCCTTAATGTGGCAAGAGCACTTTTGTTTCAATCAAAACTGCCAAAGAGATTCTGGTCTTATGCAGTAATACATGCAACTTATTTGATCAATCGGATTAGCACTCCCTTGCTAAATAACCAATCACCCTATCTTCTGCTGTATGCTACTGAACCTGATATAGATAAGATCAGGACATTTGGGGGGGTTGTGTTATGCATCTACTTTGATGGCAGGGAGAAGCAAGTTTGATCCCCGAGCTGAGAAGTGCATTTTTCTGGGGTTCAAACCAGGGGTGAAAGGTTTTGTGCTGTACAATTTGAAAAACATGAACATAGTAATCTCTAGGCCACTGCAAACTGCAGTCACTGCAAACTGCAGCCACTGCAAACTGCAGTCACTTTTGAGCCAGATTACTTGTCTGAAGGTGTCATGCAACCTGCACCTGTGGTTGGTGAGGTTTTCCAGCCTGCACCTGGGAATGAAGAACATGTGCAGCCTGCTGCTTCTGAAAATGTCACACCTGGGGCAACAATGCCCACACCTGCTGCTCCAGCAAGGTTGAGACAGTCCACTAGGGTGAAGAAACAACCACACTTCTTGCAAGACTATCACTGCAACCAAGTAAACTCCAAAACTGCCCTGCCTCCACCATCATCCTCACTGACCTGTAAGTATCCTCTATCTAAATGTGTCTCTTACACAAATTTGGCTCCCTCTTACACGAGTTTTTTAACTGCTGTTGATGCTGATTTCGAGCCAAGGAGTTATACAGAGGCCAACAATCTCAAGTGCTGGCAGGAAGCTATGCAGGCTGAGTTACATGCTTTGGAACTGAACAAAACATGGATTATTACAGACCTGCCAGCTAATTTCATCCCAATTGGGAACAAGTGGGTTTTTAAGATCAAAAGAAAGTCTGATGGTTCTATTGAGCGTTACAAGGCAAGACTCGTGGCAAAAGGGTATAACCAAGTTTAGGGGATTGACTACTTCCACACATTTTCACCTGTGGCTAAGATGACCACTATTCGTGCATTGCTGGCCATTGCTTCCATCAATATGTGGCATCTTCACCAGTTGGATGTCAAGAACGCGTTCGTACATGGTGATTTGAAGGAGGAGGTCTACATGACTTTGCCACCAGGCTTAGTTGTTTCACAGCCTGGCAAGGTGTGCCGCTTGATCAAGAGTTTGTACGGGCTGAAGCAAGCTAGCCGTCAGTGGTTTGAAAAGTTGTCCCAAGTGCTCCTTAGTTGTGGCTATACCCAAGCACACTCTGATCACACCTTATTCATCCATAAATCCTCTAATGATTTCACGGCTTTACTTGTCTATGTGGACGACATAATTTTGGCAGGTTCTTCCTTGGGAGAATTTCAGAGAATTAAGTCTATCCTGGATGAGAAATTCAGAATTAAGGACCTGGGGCAGCTAAGATATTTCCTTGGCCTTGAAGTTTCCCACTCGAGCAAAGGTATTGCACTGTGCCAAAGGAAATATTGCATTGACCTGTTGACAGATTCAGGGGCCAAAGATTCCAAGCCAGCCTCCACGGCCATGGATTTTGCTGTCAAGTTATACCAAGCTGATGGAAAGCCATATGAGGATGTACCTGGCTATAGGCGCCTAATTGGTCGCCTGCTGTACTTAAATGCCACTAGACCGGACATTGCCTTTGTTTGCCAACAGTTGAGCCAATTCCTGGCTTCACCAACCGTGACACACCACAGGGCTGCTCTCAGGGTCCTACGCTACCTCAAGGGTGCTCCAGGGCGAGGGATTTTCTTTCCACGCTCCTCTTCACTTCAGCTTGCAGGCTTCAGTGATGCTGACTGGGGAGGCTGTCTTGACACCAGAAAGTCTGTCACTGGCTACTGTTTTTTTATTGGTGCCTCTTTAGTCTCTTGTAAGGCAAAGAAGCAAAGCACTGTGTCCAAGTCTTCTTCTGAGGCGGAGTATCAGGCGTTGGCTAGCGCCACATGTGAATTACAGTGGCTGACATACTTGTTGCAGGATCTCCATTGCTCTCCACCGAAGCAGGCTCTCTTATATTGTGATAACCAAAGTGCGCTCCATATTGCAGCGAATCCGGTGTTCCATGAGCGCACCAAGCACTTGGACATTGACTGCCACATTGTACGAGAACGTTTCCTGGCAGGCCTCATGTGCCTAATGCCAATTGCCACCACGGACCAGTGTGCTGACATTCTAACCAAGGCTCTCCCACTTCGCATGTTTGTTCATCTTGTCTCCAAGCTCGGCATGATTGATATACATCAACCACGTCCAGCTTGCGGGGGGTAATAGGAATAAAGAAAGTGAGCTGCGATTAGCTTTCTGGTAGCCAATTTCGGTTTGCTTCATCTGTCACATTTTTCTATTTCTGTTTCTCTCGTAACAGCTTGTAACCATTTCTTGTTAAGAGAGCTGTAGCAGTGTTATGATGCTACCTTAGCAAGTGAGGTGCATGGTGATCTATCACCTTGTTATATAAGCTTGTAAACTGAGCATTATCAATAACAGAGAATATACATTCACAAAACATATCATTTTTTTTTGCTTTCACTCAAGAACAACATCCGACGTGCTCTCCACCGCCGACCCCCGCAGCTGGTACTCCGTCCTCCAGCTCCGAACCCCGACGAAGCCGCTGCCCTTGACCTCGCGCGAAGCACCTTGTGCCTCCTCCGCCTCAGATCTTCGTCATTGCCGTGCATATCAACGTGTTCCCTCTCTCCGCAACAATCACCACCGCCACTCCCCCATGAACCACCGAAGAACCACCAGGTCTCCAACATCAGCTCCCACGTCTGCTGCTCCTGGTTCCGCGCCGAGGCCTTCTCCCGATCAGACCTCTTCATCCCCATATCCGCGACATCTCTGCCACCTCCCATCTTCGGCCGCTCCCGTACAGCCCATCCGCGTTCACGTGCCTCAGCCTCCTCCTGCTTATGCTCTGTCGCCGTCTGCCATTCTCCGCGTTCACGTTCACAGATCCGCATTCTCGAGCTTCCCCTTCGCATTCACCATGACGTAATTGAAGTGTTTTACGTGCTTCACCTCCTCCCTCACTGTCTCGATCCGTACCAGCAGCGACTCCGCCGTCTCCGTCCTCTGGTCCATCAGCCTCATCTTCGTCCAGCTCGTGTGCCGCCTCCGCGCCACCACGAAGACTATCGCCAAGCTCCTCCAGCACTCTATCCGCACCCTCTTCCTCACCTGCAAGCTCCGTGACCTCATCGCCGCCGCGCCGGGCCTCGAGAAGCTCCTTAGTTGTGGATGCTCGTAAGGAGTTTGATAAAATGCCTGAGTGTTAGCTATGTAAAGATTCACAGCCACACAACCAAGATCCGTCACCGTTGCCAAATCCGTGCTCTTCTCTAAGTTGCCTATTGCTGCCTCCGTGCAGTCTCCGATGTTATCTGCCGCTGCCTCCGTTGCAGTCTTCGTAAGTTGCCTATTGCTGCCTCCGTGCAGTCTCCGATGTTGCCTATCGCTGCCTCTGTGCAGTCTCCGATGTATTCCGTATAAGTCCTTGGCTCCGCTCTTGTTTTCCCTTAACAACCTTCACTTGTGACAAGCTAAAAGCTCGTGGAGCTTTAGCTTGAGGGAGGGTGTTAAGATTAATAATATTAAATTTAGATTTAATTGTAATTTATTTTTGGTCATTGTGTTGCCGTTGAGTCCTCAGCCTATAAATAGGCTAACCTTCTATTGTAAATTTAATCTCTGATATATAGAATCATGTTATCTTCTAACATACACATATAAGCATAGTTCAATGCGTACCTTTCAAAAATCCAAACTCAATTTACCTTAACAGTGCTTATGTTGTGTTTCGATGTGTCGCTTCTCCATTTTGACTAAAAGCGTTCATCGAGTGAAAAATAAAGGCAATATAATAATGTTTCAAAGTTGTAAGATTAATTATGGGATGAATACATATAGTACAAGTCATCCTCTCCAAAGTTCACATCAATGCAGAGGATAACTCAATAAAGTGTAGATGAGAGATTGACATGTGTGATTGGGTTTGTGAGAAGGATTTCAGTTGCATTGGGCAGAGGAGGAATAACAAGAGAGAGATGATGGTTATTTGGCACAAAAGGATAGTTCTTATTAGGTGTGCATGCCTTTCACTCTCTACCCACCTTAGGCCCTTGCATACAAAAAATAGAGGTCTTGTTCTCTTTTGTGGTAAGCCTATTTCCGTCTCCTCTTCTGCTCACTCACTATTCATTTTTCTTTTACCTCATTATCATTTTATCCTAAACCTTTTCTTCTTTCCTTTTCTATGATCATGTCATAATATGCAACAAAACAATCTTAAGTTGGATGTTAAGTAGATAAGAACTCAAGATGGTGGTTTACACTAATTAAAATTATTTTAGTGTAAAAAAAAAA
>QANU01089997.1:0-11192 GCA_003254905.1 Nissolia schottii
AATTCATGCCTTTATGTTTATGCTTGAAAGAGTTGGAGATTGATTCAGCAAAATTCAACTCTTGCCAAGAAGGAGAATTAAAGTCATGAATAATAAGGATGGCAATGAGATGGGGTTGGGGTGGGTTTTACCTAAACCTGACCTGTCACACACCCTATTAACATTAACATCTACCCGTTCTGTTTTTACCTACGGGTTTTAAACATTATAACTCGCACCCGCCTCGTGGATACCCACTCTGACCCTTTTTTTAGAATACTTGCTGAAATACTATAAAATTCAATCCACATATAGATTAACATAATCTTATAATAAAGTACCACAAATGTCAACACTCAACATTGATTAAATATAGAAAGATCCAATAGCAATAAAATAACAAGCAAATAACAACCAAGTTTTCAATAAGTCACATAGAAATATTTAAGATAAATATGAGTTTCAAGCAGCAGCCAAGTCACTTATTGTCTATTGTGCAGCTTCCCAACTCTTAAGCTATCATTCTTCATTATCTCTGCCAGTGGCTAGCGACACGACGCCACAAGAGAGAGACGAGCTAAAGAGGAAGAAGATGAGAGGAGGCCGTCCCGTCAGTGGCTAGCAGCACAACACCGTAAGAGAGAGAAAAATGAGACTCACGAGAAAGAGAAAGGCGCAAAGAGAGAGACAGATTTGTGATTGGGAATTAGGTTTGCTCTTTACAATTGCTGAGTTTTTAATAATTAGGATTAAATAAGTTTTATATAATTTTTTTATTATTTATATATTAATATTAATATATTTTTATAATATATAATATATAGGGTGCGCGACTGGGCGGGCGAGGCGGGGTAGGTAGGGTATAGGGTAAATACCTATACCTTATCCTACCTCGCCTCGCATCTATCCACCCCACTCTAGAGTGGTTTTAAACCTGCCCCGAGTGAGTTAGGTAAGACAGGTGCCCCAAGAGTAAGGTTCATGTTGTCATCCCTAATCAAGAATGATGAATCAGTCTACTTACTGAAATAATATGGTGTCTCTCCTTAATTAATTTTTATTAGAGTACTGGACTAAGCTTAAGAGGTCCAATAACGAAATTCAATGAAGCAATAACATTAGGTCACGGATAGGCCCAAGTCATTAGTCCTATAATCACATGGTCTAAAGAGACCTTTTCTCCCACGACCTACACCCTTGGCACAGAGTTGTGCCTAGAACCACCACCACAAGAACGTGGGTGGTTACCACATTGTGGGAAGGATCCCACACCCACCATTCAGCAGACNCTTTCTTTTTAATTAAAGTCCCTTGGCCATCCTTAATATTAAATTATTAATTTTCTCTTAATATTTTTTATAATTACTACTAATTAATCATTTTATCAATTCTTATGCAATTATTTTAAATTTTAAACAATACATATAAACCATAACAGGGTTTTAACTATAGTTATTCATAACCAACTGGAGTTGGTCCAAGTGGTAAATAGTTTGGTATCGCTTAAGCAAGGTCTTGAGTTCGAGTGGTGCACTGTCTAAGGGTTGCATTGTCCATTAATCACGGATTATTATTATTTCTTTGTATAATTAAATTTCATTACTCAAGGCAACTTGCAGTGGTCAAAGACGGAGAAAGAACAATGGCCAGGATCGTAGTGGTGGTGAAGCTTGAGCTGTGACAAAGATGACGATGGTGGTTCATGGTTGTATAATTGATGGGAGTAGTGGGGTGGATGATGGTGGTCCTTGGTTGTGTTGTGGTAGTTTTCTTCTTCGTTACAGAAACAAAATTCTTAATCTTTTTTAAAAATTTAATATGATTACTCATTGTTAATTAACGTATAAAAATATTTATCATACAACGATATATTATGTTAAATCTCAGTTAAATCTTAGTCTTACCAGTTAACTTTATCCAAAAATAAAAAAGTGTACTGATTACTTAAAATTTACCTCCACATTGGTACACTACATGACAAAATAAACTCAGCTTCACTTCTCTCCCAATGCGCCACATGTCATCATATCACTGGACACTCACAATTCCCACCGGTCACAACACATCTTGCCATAGCATGACCCGCTTGATTAATGTTCTATTTAGTTAGATTTGGATTCAATTTTAAACCCATTGCATCCTCATTCATTACACCTTTTTTTCAACTGAATACATGTTGGACTACTTTGAATTGGCTAAAAATATTATTTTGTTTTAGAAAAAAAAAAAACAAGTGCCTAAANTAGAAAAAAAAAAACAAGTGCCTAAATATAACTAGAGAAAAGTACTTAAAGAAAACAAATTAAATATATTTTTTTTCAGTTTATAAAGCTAACTTTTGGCATTTTAGGATTTTTGGTGCTACTAAAGTATTTAGAACCATATTACAAAGAGACTAATCTTTTTTAGCATAGCTTTCTCTTAATAGCATAAAGTGTATTTATCATTACGCTACGTCACCCTTGTTAGTACGTCTATGGAAAAGATGAAAAAATGTTGCACAATTATTATGGTTGCCAATAATTATATAAAAATAAGCGTCTGATGTAGTTTTAATTAATGTTGCAAAGTGAAAAACACTACAACCATAACATTGTGGCCAGAATTATGGTTAGTTAACTCAGTTTAACGTGGGAAGTATTTTATCAAAATAAACAAACAATCTTAGTGTATGGTTGATTATTGGCTTGGCCATCCACATTGTTCTAGAGTAACTCAATTGAGTTTAGGAGCAAGGTTACCTGAACCCCATAGATAGATGAGGAGACGCTCAACTTAAGCTTGAACATATGGATGATAATGTGAGAGTTATGTGCTTTTATCAATGAGTGTGTGGAGATAATATAGAGGTGTGTAGATATTAGCTCCCCATATCTTGGGGAGGTAGTTCCTCTTATCTTGGGTTGAAGTTGTTATAACAGACTCGGAGGTTTCCAAGGTTGTTACTATTTCTTTGCATGATAAGCATAACGGCACGTTGAGCTAACGAAGTCTATAATAAGTTCGGTCAATCTGACCTAAAGTTGTGAGGTCCTTAAGTCTAAGTGGGGCCTCGTGGTTCTGAAGCCCATAGGTCTTTGTTGGACCTTGCAGGAGTTAGTACCTACATCTCATGAAGTTGGACTTTGCAGGAGTTGAACCTCGCAGGTCCTTGTTGAACCTCATAGAAGTTGGACCGCATCGAGTTGGACCTCATAGAGTTGGGACCTTAGAAATAATTAACCTTATATTTAGTCCGTAACACACCAAAGTTTGGCTGCAAAGAACATCAATTAACAAGCATTTTAATTTTTTGGTGGCCACATACATTTAATATTGCTTTATAGTAATCATAGATAATATCATTATAATACTGGGGGATGCTTAGTAATATTCCAATACAGAAAAAGAATAAACCTCACCTTCACCACCCCCTATCTCTAGATTATACCTCCCTTTTTGATCCTTGGCCCTTCAAGATTGATTCCAAAAACTGATCTTATTCATTTCACTTTTCCCCCACTACTCTATCTGCTTTTCTTCAATTGGTGTTTGTTGAGCTAACGCTCGCACATGGCCAACATGCATTGGATTTGGAGCATACAATTATTTATTATTATTATGATCAAAATTAACGGTATATCCCATATCCTAATTAGTGGACACGAACAAATGATCAATGCTAGAAATTATGGAGAGCAATTATGGAACAGAAAATGACTGGTGGAGGAAAACAACATTACATGACCAATATATAATAATACCATTTGAAAAAAAAAACATTTACTATATGTCATTTACATGTATAAATAGGTTCCTTCAGCCACAGCACTCAAAACAACCGATCGAGAACAAGTATTGTTTTCCTTTCTATTTCTATTCATTAGTGTCCTGTTCCTGTTAGTTTTGTTTTGAGTGACTCTTTTATGTGTTTTATTACTTTGATGATCGATTGGCATATTGCTGCATTGGTTTTACCATAAGACACCATTGTCGATGTTGTTGAATTATTAATTGCAAGATTTGGTTTAACTTCTCAATCATACCTGTACTCCTTCCCCTTGATCTTTTTAATCGGTTCATCAGGCATGTGATCTTTTCCCTGCTCTTTAATACTCCTTCTTTGAAGCTAGTTTGTTATAGGTGTAATTCTATTTCTACAAGTGATTAACTAACAAATTCATTGAACTTTGTTGCAGATTAAAATTTCTTTGGGGATGGATAATTCTCCCAGGATTGCAGGATTCAAGTATGAGTGCTTGCTTTTCGGTATGCATGGTAAACTTTTATTGAAGATTGTAAAAAACTACCATAGGAATGCACATAATTTTCAAATATATATATGTAAACATAATAAATAATGATATGAGTGTCTAAGAAATGATACAGTAGATGGCTTAAGCGGTTTGGGAATCAGTTTGGAACACCTTGAGTGTTATTTAATTCTGGCTCCAAAAATGTTGTTAACTACAGATATGGACGATACTCTCTATCCATTGAGCTCAGGTCTCAATTTGGCATGTCGCAAGAACATACAAGGTACAAAAACATGAACCATGAATGAGGATAACTGTGACCACTATACCTCTAGTTAACCAATTTTGTTTACAGATTATATGTTGGAACACTTGCATATTGAACAAAGTGAAGTACCAAAGATGTGCCTGGATTTGTACATAGAATATGGGACTACCATGGCAGGACTAAAGGTATATATATAAAAGGTTAGAATTATTCTCAGTTTTCTCTTCATCATCATTTTAAAGATGAAAATCACCGGACTCATTTCCATGTCAACTCCACTAATATTTGACAAGAGTAATTGTATACATAATCACCTACTATTCTTCTCAAAACCAACTCTACATGTGGCACACTTTTGTTGGAGGGCGAGGGAAGGTGACTTCAAAGTGGGACAGAAGAATTGTTTACCACCTTCTCTTCTTGTGAAATGCATATTCATTACAAATGATATAATATCAGTAACCTTTTTAAGTGTTTCCTTTCAGGCCCTTGGTTATGAGTTTGACAATGATGAATTTCATGGTTATGTGCATGGAAGATTACCATACGAGAAACTGAAGCCTGATCCAGTTTTAAGGAACCTGCTACTTTCCATGCCTCAGCGAAAAATAGTATGCCAAAAACCCTTGATATTCCATTTTGTTCATTGAAGAGCAGTCTAAGACTTGGAAAATGGTCATCTTTGCAGATATTCACCAACGCAGATCAAGCACATGCAGTTAAAGTTCTCAGCAGATTGGGGTTGCAAGATTGTTTTGAAGGCATCGTATCCTTTGAAATGCTTAATCCTCCTAATTACATGTATGCAACTGCAGACAATCATGAACTCGCGAAGAATAATCCTTGTAGCTATGTCTGTGACCAAACTGAGAGTGAATGTTTAAAGTCCAAGATACAAATCCTCTGCAAACCCTCTGTGGAAGCCATTGAAGCTGCTATTCGGATTGCTAACGTGGATCCTAAGAGAACGGTAAAATTGATCAAAAGTGACACATAAAAGTTACTTCTTAAGTGTTTATGTGTATGCCTAACGATGATATGCTAGACGTAGACTTATACTCACACTAATCTCCTAGTTTCGCTAGTTCTTAAGGTCAAGGCTAAATTTTTTAGAATTTTTTTCTTCTATCCTCTGCAGATGTTCTTAGATGACAGTGCTAGAAATGTTGCAAGTGGAAAAGCAGCCGGACTTAGAACTGTTATAGTAAGCCATAATCTGCTCTTTAATTATATATGCACATATTTGTGAATCTAAGAAATAAAGTGATTCCAGAATTGATAGATATACATGTATCTAATGGTAACATGAACCAGGTGGGACGTTCAGATTTGGTGCCTGGTGCTGACCATGCCCTGAACAGCATTCATAATATCAAAGGGGCATTACCAGAAATATGGGAGGTGGAAGGAGATCAAGAACAAATGATCCAATCTCAAGCAGTCGAAACCATGGTCCTTGCATAGCCCTTTTACTTTGATTGAAAATAATTTTAAACTTATCAGTCAATCACGAGTCTCTAGCATGGCAGAGTTGAATATCAATCTAGAATCAGAGGATGGTGAAACTTGAACATGTGAATGTTGAAGCTGGAGCCATGAAATAGATAGCTTATAATTGTAATGCAGACAGAAAAGGCAATAATTGAAAAAGAGACAGTACTATCTTTTATAAGAATTTGGTGCCGGAGGGACTAGTAATACAAAACATGGGTGCTGTATCTCTCTCGAGGCTGATAGAAATTTAACTCAACAGCGTAATTCAAACACATAAACATGACTCATAAAGGGAAATTCTAAGGTTGAAAATTGAACTGATGGTCTGAACAATATGGCGTACTTCAATCAACTATCTATAGGGAGTTCGCCGCAATTAATGATTCTGCAAGGCTTCTGAGGGACATCCATTCTGCTTGTCTGTTGGGATTCAAGTGTCCTCACAACATCCATTCCATCAATGACATGTCCAAACACAACGTGGCGATTGTCTAGCCACGGAGTCTGCATCGATCAAGACAATTTACTTAGTATATAAAAGTTGAAATGCATTAAATTAGAATACTTTTAGTTAAATAGTTGAACAATAAATTTGACAATTAACATTGGCAGCAATATGTTCCAGTCTACTACCCAAAGAAATTGAGATCAAACAGCAAAGAACATATGATATTCTTACAACATTTAACCTTCCACAGTGAGGCTTTTCTAATCATGTCAACTAATTAAGAGTGGAAATTGATTTTACTTTCATTAAAGTTTATAGATTAGTAACTTGCGAAGATATGGAGGACAGTACATGCCTCTCACCTTTACAGTGCAGATGAAAAATTGACTACCATTGGTATTAGGGCCAGCATTTGCCATGCTCAGAACTCCAGGACCAGTATGCTTCACTGCAAGAAAGTGTTGAAAGGAGAATTTTGAGTAGAATTTAGTTATTTTATATTGGAACAATGACTAAAGCAAAATTTAAAATGCCAATCATTATTAAAGATTTAGAACTGAACATTATTATACAAGCAGCAACAGAGACATACAGGCAAAACTCTCATCTTTAAAACTGGAGCCATAGATACTGGTTCCACCAGTTCCCTGCAGCAAATTAAAGTACATTTTAAGTGACAAGAAACAGCAGCATCGCCCTCAGCAATGCACATACATGGCAGTGTGAAAGACAAATATGCATTCAATAGCATATATATATATGCAGGCATATAAACAAATACAATAGATCTCACATCTCCTTCAGTAAAGTCCCCTCCTTGAATCATGAACTCTCTGATTATTCGATGGAAGGAGCTTCCCTTGTAACCATATCCTTTCTCTCCTGCACAAAGATTGTTCAATTAGATCTATACAGTGTTGTGAAGCACAATCGATTTCAGCGCAGCAATCCATCCAAAACAAATACAAGGCTATAGAAAAACTTGAATGCTTGCCTGTGCACAAAGCCCGGAAGTTCTCGGCTGTTTTAGGAACGACCTCTCCAAATAGGCCCAACACAATCCTGCCCACAGGTTCGCCTCCAACTTCAACATCAAAGAAACACTTGTTTGTCACTTTGGCTTGCAGCTCTAGAGCCTAAAGGTAACAGGACCGTGTCAGATAATAATCACAGCATTGTGTAAGAACTGGTATCAATTAAAATAACTTGCTGAAATTACTGGTATTTTATTAATAATTCAGAAATTCCAGTGGGGAATTTCTGTACAGAACTGAAACAATAATGGCCTGGGGCCGAAAATTAGAGAACAGAAAAATAAGAAATAATCCTGGGAATTAATGGATCCCTTGGTCCCCTAGTCCTATCCAAAGTTCTGAATGAATATTTCTCACCCCAAGGATCTTTCTTATACTGAAATTGTGAGAGGAAATCATGGGTTGGCCATAATTCTCTCCTAATATCTCTTCTCCCTAATAATCCTCACCTAACTGATTCCTTTCCTGATTTATCTAACAATCAGCTTTTATTGATTAAACAATTCAAATATTCTGAATTAACTCCCCCCTTAATTCGGCTCTTCCTCCTAGAACCCCTTGAAGAACCACCTTGTCCTCAAGGTGAAAGTTGAGACTCCCCCTGGGTCCCAAAACTTGAAAAAGTAGCAGATCATGCTTCCATTGCACTCATGTCCTTCTGGGTCCCAAGAATGTGACCCAAGTCCACTCTGCAACCTGTCTTGATTTTCAAAAATAAGTGGCAAATAATTTTCCTTCTCCATCACAAGAGAGTGTTTCTGCCCTTGCTTTACAACTGCAGGCAAATCAACCATTGCCTTCTTTGGAACTTCCACTAATTCATCCATATCTTCTTCCCTTTTACATTCATCTTTGTTGTCCCCTCCAGCATCCAATTTTCTAGTGGCCTCAAACCGCTGAGGCTCCTGTTCCTCTCTTTCATTTCTTTCTGCCTCCCCTCCATCGCCCGAGTCTCTGTTTTCGTCCCCCTGGGGGCTTTCTAGTGGCTGCTGCGGCAGCCTTCACATAATCTGATGCAGAAGCGTCAGTATGTTCGCCTGAGTTTCCTTAATTTCCGCCATCTGCCTTTCCAACGTGTCCAGCCTAGCCTCCATGACAGTGCGTGTGGAAACCATGCACAGTCCTCCCTAGGATCGGTGCTCTGATACCAGTTGTAAGAACTGGTATCAATTAAAATAACTTGCTGAAATTACAGGTATTTTATTAATAATTCAAAAATTCCAGTAGGGAATTTCTGTACAGAACTGAAACAATAATGGCCTGGGGCCGAAAATTAGAGAACAGAAAAATAAGAAATAATCCTGGGAATTAATGGATCCCTTGGTCCCCTAGTCCTATCCAAAGTTCTGAATGAATATTTCTCACCCCAAGGATCTTTCTTATACTGAAATTGTGAGAGGAAATCATGGGTTGGCCATAATTCTCTCCAAATATCTCTTCTCCCTAATAATCCTCACCTAACTGATTTATCTAACAATCAGCTTTTATTGATTAAACAATTCAAATATTCTGAATTAACTCCCCCCCTTAATTCGGCTCTTCCTCCTAGAATAGTGCTGGAGGGTGTGTAACACATTGACAATACTATATTTTTCTTTCTGTTTAAAGCCATTACAGAATGCTGTTTCTTTCCATGGCATTGCCTGAAACCTCACCTAGTATAAGGTCTAGTTGCTCTTGATTTAAAGCAATGAATAAGATTCCAAACATGGAAATGCAATAATCAACAATCCAAATACTAGATGACTTAACAATCAACAAGCGGTCAAAATTTCAGGAATCGGGTATTTCTTGGATTATGTTCAATACTACGTGTGAAATAAGCACAACAAAGTAAGAGATTCTCAAGGTGTTAGTTTTTCATCTTCTCCACTGTGTCACACTGACTTATAATTTTTCTGTAGACAAAGTTCCCAAACCACGAACACTAAACAATACACTCACATTGTTCTCTGTAGCATTGACACATGCCATTCTCCTATATGTGATCGATTTCGTGTCAGATTTTTGTGCGACAGAAAAGCTCCTCAATGCATAATGTGATCTTGATGCCAATGCTTTACTGTAACCAAGCTGTGATCTACTACCGCTACAGATCATATGAGGCCTTCCAACCTTACCCTGAAAATATACAACAAACTTTTTTCCCATTATTAATGTACACAAATAGTTGGCACATATTGCAACCCAAAATCCCATATCATACGGTCACAAAGGTAATATACTTAATAGCATGTTTGGATTCTAGTTANTCTACATAATACAATGTTTTCTTTTGAGAGTTCTAACGATAAAAAGCATCAATTCAATTGTTTTCAAATAATAATAATAATAATACTAATACTAATACTAGAAGATTGTTCATCATGATACTAAACGTTTGATTCATTTTCTAACAAGAACATGTTAAGTAATTTCTTTTTTGAGTGAATATTGATATATTGATCAAGTTTACTTATTCAGATGACGGGGACATCAAAAGTTGTATATATGATGCATGCACTCGGTTGAATAGACCATATCAGTGCTGCTCATTAGTAATTAGTAGAAGGAAAAAGTGAGGAAAAGCATTAGGAAAGTTAAATGTTGGTATGTCCAATATAGTAGATATGAAAAATGACAAAATATATATATATATATATATATATATATATATATATATAAAAGAGGGGAAGAAGTAACCTGGGGATGAAGTGGGTTCTGGAAGTGAACCAAATGCGTAGAGAAAGAAGAGGCCATGGCTTAATGGAAGCAGAAAAAAGGAGAAAGCTTTGTCTCTGAAAAAGCCTTGGTTTTCACTACAGCGATGGTGGTGTTGAATGTGGAACTACTTTGGATAAAAGGGTTTTATTTATTTTATTTTTTTAAATTCCCCTTCGCTTTTCAATGCTACTGGCCTATTAGACTCATCGATCCACGGCCTCTGAATTTATTTTAGAGGAAAGAAAATGTATGCTTATGATGTTAATCAGGGAATGACAGGAAAAATCATCGTAAGTTATGTGCACATAAGCAAATTATAGAATATTAAAAGTTTAATTTGTGAATTTCGAAAATTAGTAACTCACATAACATTTTTTTCAATTTTAGGTCAAAGTAAGAATTAAAGGAGTTGTGTTTGACTTTTATTAGAGAATATATAATATATTTGATTAAAAATATATTTATTTTTATGAAAAAAAAGTTTAAATTGTGAATAAAGACTAGAGGGTTAGAGTCAAAAAGCAAAAATAACTCTAAGGACCAAATTTAAACTTTAATATTTAAGCAAGTCATAATTTATAGGTACACCTAAATTTTATTCACGTGCTTTACTTTTTTGGTCAATTGTTTTTACCAGAAATATAGAAAATAAACAAAAGATTAAAGGGGTAAAAATTTGTCATGGCTTCAAGGTGTTTAAGTATTAATTTGAGCCCATCAAATTGGGCCAGTCTTTGAGTTCTCACACAACGAGTAATTCTCATACAGTCTCCAAAAATATTCATTGAACTTGACCAAAACATTTATATACATTCCTTGGATAAAGCCAATCCAAAATCTAAGTGCGTCTACCCAACTACCTTGCTAAATTTTTTTTTTTTTTTTTTTCTCAATTCAAAGATTTTCTCCATTTTTAAGACTTAAACTCAACACTTCTAATTAAAAAGTTAAGGCACTTGCAACCTTGACTAACCCATATTTATATTCACCTTGCTAGATGGATTATTAAAAAGGAATATCCTTTTAAAATT